>JAXLNO010003566.1:0-19581 GCA_038087875.1 Malacoraja senta
AAGTGACAAGCACAGCAATCAACCAAGGTTTTGCCCACACGGTGACCTTTATATCCACAAGAGGTAAATGGTGCCTCTGCTTGTACACCTGTTCTCAATACTGACCCGCTCTGTCTGACAATCCTCTCTTCCACTCCTTGTTCACAGCTGAGTCTCACAGCAGTCTGTTGTCACCAACAGGTGTCCTCATTCTTGTGACCTTGTCGTGCAATCATCCCTTCTCATTCCTGCCCACCTCCCCTAACCTGACTCCTATCTGTTCTCACACACCACATACATGCGCACACACCACATGCACCACGCATGCATACCCTTTAATCCATATGCCACACACGTGTACCACATTGACACACATATACAGATATCCTAAACACACACACACACACACACACACACACACACACACACACACACACACACACACACACACACACACACACACACACACACACACACACACACACACACACACACACACACACACACACACACACACACACACACACACACACACACACACACACACACACACACACACACACACACACACACACACACTCACACTCACACTCACACACACACACACACACACACACACACACACACACACTCACACACTATCTCTGTCCCAAGTGTCCCTACACATGTCTATTCTTCCTTCACTCACACTTCACACATATATTCCAACACGCTCCCTCACACACTTGTAATGAATATAAGGTATGTGGAATCCCTTGCATCTTTAACACTGTTTTCTGATTGTTTTTGTGAAGGGGATTTCGATTTACTCCAGCACGAGGTAATGGGAGGAAGTAACATCAGCATTGAAGTGGCGGAACAAGTCCAAGGAAGGCCCAGTATGGATACATTCACATTGAGGCTGGAGGGGATCAATTCCAGACCCCTTCCATGGGCAGCAACTGTTGATGAGGTGCGTCGTACAGCAGCGGCTCGCCTGCAGTCCGTCTGTTTTTACTTTTTTTTGTCCTGTTTTCTTTTGTCCTGTTTTAGTTACATTTTAGTTTATTGGGTTGTGTATGTGTGGCGTGGGGGGTGAAACATGACTTTTGTCTCTTCCTTCGGGGGAATGCGACTTTTTCTTGTCGTATCCCCCTTCTCTGCCTCCGTCTGCGCTGAGGCCTAATGGCGGAGCTGCCGGCCTCCAACTCCAACTGCGAGCGACCGACCGACCTCGAGGCTCCGGAAGCAGAGCCAGGACTTACCAGCGCGGGGCTGGCCTGCTTCGGGGCTGTGGTGGCGTTCCGGCGGTGGCGACCAAAGACACTGGTGGCGACCTGAATCCGGGGCTCGGCCGCAGCTGGCCCAGTGGACGACATCTTCGGGAGCGCGCAGGTCGCAGGTTGGTGACCTGTTTTTCTGGGGCTCCCGCAACTACAGCTGCGTCCGCTGGACTGGAGGGCGGCAGCTTCGGCAGCCTCGGCCAACCCGGGCCGCGGAGTTTGAACCGGCCCGTCGCGGACGGAGCACGGATTCAGCCGCGGGATTGCCTTACTTACCATCACCCGGTGGGGTCACAACATCAGAAGCCTGGATCAGCTCAGCGCAGAGGGAGAACAAGGAGGGAAGAGACAGAGACTTTAAGACTTTTGCCTCCATCACAGTGAGGAGGTGCCTGGTGAACTCACTGTGGTGGATGTTAATTTGTGTTTATTGTGTGTTTTGTTATTTATTATTATATGTATGACTGCAGGCAACGAAATTTCGTTCAGACCGAAAGGTCTGAATGACAAATAAAGGAATCTCTAATCTCTAATCTCTCTCTCTAATCTCTAATCTCACAGCTCGCTCAGTGCACTTGTATTTGTTTGCGATATATTACACCACTATACAATGCATTTTAGAGTTGGTGCAGTGGATGGGAATGATCTGTTGGGTTGGCGTGGTGGGGCATAGGCTTGGAGTGATGAGCCACAGGATGCTTTGACTCTCTGTGTAGAGTTTCATGGGAAGTTAACGCAGCCGATGTAACCCATGCTGCAACTAGTGGCAATTTGGAAGTCACTAAGGAGGGATCCCAGCCTCTCTTCTCATTATTGGACAATGTACACAGCAGTAACTACCAGCACAATGAGGTTGACTTTGAGTTTGGCCACTAGAGCTTGCACTTTGAGAAACCGATTCAAGCGTTTCTTGGAAATAGCTTGCCTGGAATGGTAATGGGATAAGACATTGATTATTGTCTCCTGGTAACTATACTCCAACAAGAAGCCAAGGGCCTGAGGCTGCCTGGCTATAGGTCAAGGAAGGGTCGTCAATAATCTATCCACTGAAATCTCTCTCCACAGGTCAAAGTTGCTTTGGATGAACTGATGGGAGTGAAGTGTCCTGAACACATAGCTGGCTACAAGAATGGTTATGCAGTCAAGTATTTCAATGATTTTGAAGAATTGGTATGTATCCTAAATAGGAATTCATCAATCAATCGAATCACACTTTCAATCAGTTTCACCGAGTCCTGAACACAAATTTCCTGTTGTTTAGAAGCTGAGTAGTGGTGTCAGTCTCAGGGCGGTGTGTTTGTCTCTGCCTCAGACTGAAAGACGGTCTGCGGGATGTAGGGAGTGAATGTGCAACGGTGTGAAGAGTAGGTGAGTGTCCCTGGAGACTGAGTATACTGTGGATGCTGGCATCCTGAGAAAAAAACAAAATGCCAGAGGCAACATCTGTGGGTGTACTGGACATTCAGGTCTGAGCTCTTGCTATCCTGCTCAGTTACACAAGTGATAGAACTATTGCCTCACATGGCTAGAGACCTGTGTTCGATCCTCGGATGTTATCTGTATGGAGTTTGCATGTACACTATGCTACAGCGTGGTTCTCCTCCGGGTGCTCCAGTTTCCTCCCATATCCCAAGGACTAGCAGGTTTGTAGGTGAATTGGCCTCTGTAAATTGTTCCGTGTGTAGGGTGTGAATGTGAAAGTGGATTAAAAGAATTACTGTGAATGTGTAGACACAAAATGCTGGAGTAACTCAGTGGGTCAGGCATCATCTCTTGAGAAAAGAAATAGATCATGTTTTGTGTCGGAACTCTTATTTAGACTACCAAACATCACCTCTTCCTTTTTTCCAGAGATGCTACCTGACCCGCTGAGTTTCTCCAGAATTTTGGGTCTGTCTTTGATATAATCCAACATCCGACACATAGTGTGAATGGGTGATCTATGGACGGTGGGCCATAGAGCCTGTTTCCATGCAGCATCTTTTAATCAATCAAAACCTGAACCTATCCACAAAAGGTCTGAGCTTGTCCTGTTAGAGGGGACCCCATCTCCTCAAGTCTGTGCTCATCCACTTTGACCTATGATCTCTTTCTCAACCAGAACCCATCCACCAGACCTGATCCCTCCCACCCCCCACCCAACTCAAGCCTGCCCACCAATCTGAATCCACCCACACCAACTTGAAACCACTCCTCAGACCTGAACCCCCTCCTGGCCTAAACACATCCCCTAGACGCACCCATCCCCTAGATGCACCCATCCCCTTGACCTATTCCCACCCCCCAGACCTGATCCCAGCTCACTGACCTAATCCCACACCTCAGACCTGACCTTCCTTGACCTACATGCATCCCTCAGATCTGAACGCAACCTTCTGACTTGAACCCATCCCCCAGACCACCGCCCACCACTAGAATTGAGTTCCATTTCCTGGATTCTCATTCTAATCCATCATTAGAATGTAATTTCCTTTTCCCCTCTGGGCTTTGCAGAGCTCCACCTATGGCCAGGTGACAATGGAGACAGATGCTTTCTGTGGACGATACTCAGTCAAAAAACCCTACTATCTGTTTGGTTATGCAGGATCACACCAACCAGTCTTGTTAAACGTCTACAAGCAGGTGAGACCACAGTTACTTTGTTTACTTCCATTTTAATGTGCAATGCTCAATGATCATTGGTCCTTGACATGTGTAGAAGTAGAGACCAGACCAGGAGAGGCCACTCTGCCCATCAGTTTGGTCTGTCATTTGATAATGTCATGGTTGATCTCCTACATGAACTCTGTTCACCCATTCTGTATAACCCTTGATCCATCCAAAAATCCATCTAGCTAAGCCCCAAATAAACGTAGCACAGCCGTCTGGAGTAAAAATTCCAATGATTTGCAACCCTATGCATGAGGAATTTCTTCACATTCTCCTGAGGGGGATGGGCGTAGGAGTGACCCTTCTGAGAAGTTAATGCACCTGTGAAAGCAGCTCTTATTCTAAGCCCCACTTCTATTATTTGTCCTACATTGCTTATGGAACAAATCATTCTGTGCACTCTACTGTTGTGCAGTGAGTTACAGGGACTTCCCAGCTTCCACCCCTGGCTGATCCTTCACTCTATTATTGGCTATCCAATGATTGCTGAGGGAATGCGATCATCTGTGACTACCCCATAGGCATTTGGTGTCCGGCCCTCTCCATGTGGAAATTGTAAGTGCAGTGGGAAAGGGCAGGAGGAGTGGAGAAGAGGGAAGAGAGTTGGGGAGGAATGGAGGGTAAATCTGAACCAAAATTATTGCTTCAGTAAATTGAACTCATGTTTTAGGCACTTTCTCCAAACTCTGAATATAATCAGAAGAAATTCAAAAGGCGTTCAGATATAATTCTGATGTACTGGGTCAATGGAGATGCATTTTTGGGGGAAATTTCCAAGACTCCTGTTAAATGCATGCATGTTTCATTTGCCTAATTTTTAAACATGAATTGATTTAACTGGGTCATGGACTTCCTGATTCTTTATTCTGCTCGAGGCTTAATTTCCAGCTATTAGATGTGCGCAGAATATTAAAAAACAGATTCTTAGATAGGAAACACTGATTTTAAAAATGTAGCTAATGTGACTTTAATCATGCTTTCAGCTTTGCTTTGCATATAAAGGAATTTTGAACGATAATATTCTACTGTTGCTGAGTTACAAAGATAAAAGCCAAACAATTACTCAATATTTTTGGCTGGAATACAGATTTGCTCAAGAGAATCAGTAAGTATTTGTCATATTTGGTCATTTGGGGTTAATGTTACACACTTGATAAACAGTATGCTCCAATCACTATCTGCAATCTTTTCTAAACAAAATCCAAATTTCAATAATTAGGATCTTTCATGTTTAGTTTTTTTCTATTGGGTCATCTGGCAAAACAAAACTATGTTCGAAAGAAAGGTAAAGGAGGGAGGTCCTGGTCCCGTCCAGTAACAAATAAAATGGGGGCTTGCTTTTCAAACCATCAGAATATCCCAAAACATCCAAACAGCAAGGGTTACAGTTCCCATCAGAGTCTATAACTTGGAGTGGAAAAGCAGTGCAGTACCAAAGATGTATCACAAATTCTGAGGAGCTATCTTTCAGATGTGACATTGAATTGAAGTGCAATGCTGCTCCCATGCCCCTGAACATTGAAAAACAAGCCTGTTCTATTGGATTCCCAGCCACCATTTACCCCTCAGCCAAGTAAATCACCACATTCTGACTTGGAAATAATACCTGGGAACTGCATCTTCACTGGCTCTAAATCCTGGAACTCCCTTCCCAACAGCACTGAGAGAATACCTTCACCAGAAGAGCTGAGAGTTTCAAAACTGCACCTGCCCCCACCTTCCTGAGGGCACTTAGGGATGGACAATAAATACTGGCCAGGGGACAAAAAAGATTAGGAAAGTGAACTGGTCAACAAACTGGTTGTGTATCATGGTAGTGTCTGTAAGAACTTGCTGTGTATACATGGACTACTGTGCTGCAACAGTTGAGAACTTTCCCCATCAGCTGTAAAGTGCACTGGGATACCCTTTAGAGTATAATCCCTGGATACCCTGACCCAACAAAACTGACCCAATCCCTCCAAGATGCACAGAGGGGCATTGGAGATGTCAGAGCTGTGTTTTTGGTGAAAAGCCATGCGCATCACACAGCAGCAGGTCTCCATGGATTTGATGCTCCTTCCCAATGTTTCTATTGTTATTGCTGACCCAGATACCCCTGACTATAATCCACTGGAATCCGCAATCCATGGATGCTTTTTTCAGCATGGTACTGTCATACATCTGCTTTCAAATAACCCCACATTTCCCCCCAAGAAGAGATCATTCTCCTCAATATTCATTTGAAATCTCATGAGATGGGTCATCAGTTTTCATATTCAGGATACTGCTGTTTTTTATTGTCACTATTATTGCTTCACACCCTCTCAACCAGCTAGAAGCTTCTCCCTTTATACTTGTGGTTCTGGTACTGGTGAGTAGTTGGAATTTGAGGCTGACAGGGAAAACTATGCAGAACTATAAGACCATAATCATGTGCTTCTGCTTACAGGTGGTCCTACACTTGCATCAATTTGCTCAGCTCCGTACAGGCTGCATATTCCACAGGGACCAACTTTATGCTAAAATCAATCATACTGAGATCAAACCAGGATTACTTTGTGGATACCGTGTATATTGGGCAGCACGCTACAACAAGCAGTCAAAAAGGTATTTTGTGTTAAAAACCTGAGTTTCAAACTAATGCTGGCCAAAGCAGCCGTGGAATGTAGATTCTAAAAGATTATAGTCAGGAATGTCTGTGTCAGCATTGGGGAAACCAACGTTGACCTTACAAAACCTAGAAAAGGAGCATTAAATCCATGGAGTCCTGCTGTTCACTGTGACGTGCATAGCTCTTCAACAAAAGCACAGATCCCATGTACCAAATGTTCTTCTATGCATCCTGGAGGTTGAGGGATTGGATCAGTTTTATTAGGTCAGGGTATCCAGGGATGCACACTGAAGATGGGTAAATGGAATATCAGGCATGATCTGATGGAAAGGTGGGGCAGGCTTGAAGGGCCTGTTATTTTTCTACAGCTGTTGTCACATGGTTTGTGGATTGTGACTCCTGTCTGTGGCAGGTCATCTGTGCCTGTTGTACCGAGTTGCCATTGATCCACATTTGTACACAAGTTACCAGACTTTCCAAATTACCTCGGAAGACATGAGTGAAGTTCCTAATTCAAAGTACAATGGCTGAGGCAAAATATCAATGTAATACTACTGAAGCAAACAGCACTGACTCAGGCCCTTTGGCCCATTGAGTCGGTGCTGACTATCAACCACCCATTTACATTATCCAACATCCCACTGACATTCCCCAAGATTCTACCACACACATTACTTTTTCACACAATAGGCTGTGAGAACCTGCATATGGAACAAACTACCAGAGAAAGTGGTAGAGGTTGGTACAGTTATGACATCTAAAAGACACTTGGATAGTTAGACATAGGAAATATTAGACGGGATATTGGCCAAGTGCAGACAAGTGGAACTAGCTCGGTTAGACAAATTGGTCAGCATGTATAAGTTGGGCCGAAGGGCCTGATTCCATGTTGTGTAACTCTATGACTCTGACCTACACACAAGACAATTCACAGTGTCCAATTAACATCCTGAGCCGCATGTTCTTGTGAAACCAGAGCACCATGGGGAAACCAGACAGAGAGAATGTGTAAATTCCACACGGATTGCATGGAGGCCAGTATTGAACCTAAGTCTCAGGCAGTGTGAGTTTAGTTTAGTTTAGAGATACAGCGCTGAAACAGGCCCTTCGGCCCACCGGGTCCGTGCCGACCAGCGATCCCCGCACATTAACACTATCCTACACCCACTAGGGACAATTTTTTTAAACATTTACCAAGTCAATTAACCTACAAGCCTGTACGTCTTTGGAGTGTGGGAGGAAACCAAAGATCTCGGAGAAAACCCATGCAGGTCACGAGGAGAACGTAAAACTCCGTACAGACAGCACTCATAGTCAGGATCGAACCCGGGTCTCCGGCGCTGCATTCGCTGTAAGGCAGAAACTCTACCGCTGCGCCACCGTGACCGCCCGTGAGAGGCAGTGGCTCTACTGACTGTGCCACTATGTGCTCCCAGTCATGCTGTACCAGGATCGTGTGGTTAACCAGCATCTGCAGTTCTTGTGTTGACATTATATGGTTTTGTGGTACTGCCCTATCCAGTGAATGTAATTTTTAACCCTCAGGTCCTCCAGTGAGATCTCTCCCACCATTGATTGCCAGAGGGATTCTTATTAAGCAGTTCATCGTAACACGAAATGAAGCCTTGAATGACAACTCAACCAATGAGTATGAGATAATCATGGTTCCCTTCAACTGTAGCTTCAACATTCCTTTGCTCGAGATTGGTTTTGCTCAGGTCAGTATGACATGGACACTATCGGATCTATAAAGCACAGGTCAGGATAGTGCAGGGATACTTCCAACCTACTTCTGAGTGTAGCTTAAACAACACTCAGAAACCTTGATGGCTGCACTTCATTGACACCCACTTTAAAACCCTAAACATGCACTCCCTCCACCCTGCTGCTCATTTGCTGCAGAACGTCCTATGCAATGCACCACAGTTACTCAGCTATCCTACTCTGCATTGGAGGTAGCGCAGGCTCTCCACTTTTTGTATGATCTTGGCCCCCCTTTGATGATGCTGTTTCCCCCCCTGTTAATTCCTGTAATGTGGAGACACTGAACGAGCACAGGAACCCCAGTACAGCTCCAATTATTGTGGACACCACCGCCCACCTAGGAGCTCTGAATACTTTTGGCAGAGGAAGAGGAGAGTAATGCCACTGTGAGCCAGCAGCTTGGAAAATGGGATTCATTTTAACATGTGCTTGGGACAAGGTTGTGGAATGAGTCTGGCCCTCCTCTCCATCCATGGAATCTGCCATGTTTGGGGTGTTCCATACATGGAATGTGCCGCTTGTTAGTTTGAGATGCTCGGCATGTGGAGTGTGTTGCTCCATGGTTCCGGGTGCTTCACACATGTCGCTCATTGGTTTGAGATGCTATCTTTAATTGGACTTCACTGGACTTTATCTTGCACTACAGTTATTCCCTTTATCATGTATCTGTACATTGTGGATGGCTTAATTCTGAAATCATGTATAGTCGTGACACTTGAAGTGTCTAACTAGTTGGTCAAGGGTCACGTCCCACATGTGGACTCTGCTCCTGGTTGGTTAGGGGTGCTCCACGTGTGGTAAAGGGAGGTTAGTTCCAATGTTGATCCCAGTGTTTTGAACCCTTCGCTCCGAAGGAGAATTCATGAGATTTTCCCCAATCTCCCACTACATCTTAGTGGGTCTCAGCAGCATCGATGTAACTGGCCATACAGCCTGATCTTCTCTTGGGCTTTCCTGCCTGTGTTCAACAGTAGACCAGAAGAAGCCCCATGGAAGACTAGGATTCCCCATCAGGAAGTCTGACCCATGCCATGAATATTTTTCAGCTTGAATCCAACGTCACAAAGAATGAGGCCACCTTCCAGGGGATCACTTGGCCCAAGGGGTCCTTGATAAGAGTGCGGAGAACACAGGCAGCATCTCCCCCCACCACCGGCACTCTGGACATCGAAATGTTCGGCCGACAGTTGAAAGGTGAGTATTGAGGGGTGGGGATTTTTGGAGACCAGCTCTCAATGTGCTTGCCTGCTGGAAGTGCCACTCTGTATGAAGTCCCATGCCACGGGAAGGTTTAGGATCTGTAGGATATCTGACATGTTCAGTACACAGTGCTCTAGTCCACTGGGAGATGTGTCCTGTCACACCCAGCCTGAGAGATATGTGGACTGAGCCTGATCTCATTTATCAGTTTTCAAAGGGACAGCAAACAAGATCTATCTGCCTTATTCCCATTTAAACCTCAGAGAGATTGACTTCAGGTTAACCTTATGTCTTGGGAATGCCTCACCTGTTTCCTTATCACCCATTTGGATTTGGGTTTGCACTCTCGCTCTGCTCCTTCACATTGTGGGTTCAGGTCCTACTCCTGAAGCCTGTGGTTGGATCCCAGGCAGGTTGTAATCTAGTCAGTGCTTGCAGGGTGGTCCGACCACATCCTGTTGGAGCCAACACAGTCAGCACTGATACCAGCACAGTACTGAGATTGTCCCCAAATCCTCTGCAGTCCTTCATCATACAAGAGGAAATTGATAGGGTTACTTTTACATCTACAATAGACAATAGGTGCAGGAGTACGCCATTCGGTCCTTCGAGCCAGCACCGCCATTCAATGTGATTATGTCTGACCATCCCCAATCAGTACCCCGTTCCTGCCTTCTCCCCATATCCCCTGACTCCGCTATTTTTGTTTTGTTTTTTGTTTTTGTTTATTTTATTATGTGAATACAATACAAAACAATACAGTGGCACCTAATTTTAGGTGCCAACTATGTCATAACGTAATGCATTCTATGTACAACCTCTAGTTTTATGTTTTTGAAAAGGAGGTAAAAAATTTTAAAAAATAAAGAAAAAAATAGAGAAAAGAAAGAGGAAAAATAAATAGTAGAAAATAGAAAAACGTGAAGTGTGTATATAAGAAAAGAAAAAATAGAAAGTAGAAATAGTAGAAAAAGACCCTTAAAAAAGAAATTTTCAAATCTTTGTTTGGAGATGTAAATCTATCCACGACCTGACCTGAAATCAGTCATCTTTACGGTACTGCTGCATCACATGATTCCAAAAAGTTGATGAAAGGGGACCAACTCCTTAAGAATTGGTCATATTTATCTATTAGGCGGAGTCTCATTTCTTCAAGGTGTGCTATGTCCGTCATATTCCTAATCCACATTTTAATAGTTGGTATAGCTGTATTTTTCCAAAATTTAAGTATCAATTTCTTTCCAATTATTAACCCATAATTAAAGAATACTTTTTGGTCTTTAAATTGATATCTTCTAATATTATTCCAAATATAATCCATTCCATATTAGGTTCTATTCTTGACTTGAAGAGCTTTGTAAATATATCAAATATATCGCTCCAAAATGTATTCAACTTTGTACATCCTACAAATCAATGTGTTATATTGGCATTTTGAAACAAACATTTATCGCATCTGGGAGAGACATTTGGGTAAAATGACTCCGCTATTTTTAAGAGCCCTATCTAGCTCTCTCTTGAAAGCATCCAGAGAACCTGCTCCCACCGCCCTCTGAGGCAGAGAATTCCACAGACTCACAACTCTCTGGGTAAAAAAGTTGTCACAGTTTGTGAAAATTCTCCCCAGATGCTGCCATGCGCCACCCTGACCTAGCAGAATTATAGTAGGAATCAGAGGGAATCCTGCGAGATTGTAGGTTGGCCACTGAAAAACACAAGGGCGTTAAGGGAGGTAGATATAGATTTCCTGGAGGTGGTGAGCGTAGGGCACAGAGTGAGGGGCACTGGCAGAAGGACCGGATGTGAAGAGAACACAACTAATTCCAGCCCCCATAGGCGGTCAGATCTGGTCAGTTCTTCCTGCAGTCAGTTGCTGTGATCGGGTCTGAGGTGCCTGAAATTGAGAGAGGTCACTGGAAGTCGGTCACTGGGAGCTAGTCACTGGATCATTGTGTCACTGGGAGCTAGTCACTGGATCATTGGGTCACTGGGAGCTAGTCACTGGATCATTGGGTCACTGGGAGCTAGTCACTGGATCATTGGGTCACTGGGAGCTAGTCACTGGGTCATTGGGTGTTGATCATTGGGTCGCTGAGACCCGGTTATGGGAATCCGTTCACTAGGAACTGGGTCAATGGGATTCAGTCACTGGGTACACCAGTCACTGGGAGCTGGTCACAGGGAGAGATCATTGGGAGCTGGAGAGATACTGGACAAGCAAATGATGGGCATTGGGGGTGGAAGAGGGAGGAGGAGAGGGGATGAGAGATCCTGCACTGATCTACACTCCAGGTGCTCTGCACCATCTTGACCTTTGTTTTTTTGTTTTGAAGGATTGCCAGTCAGTGCCTCAGACTTGGAAATGCAGTACACTTTGCAAAGCATTCCTGAGATCGGGAGCGTGTCCGTGCAGAGGTCGGGCAGCTGCTCAAGTTGCTACTGGTGGGTGAAGTGGTTGAAGGCCGGAAAACAGCCCATCCTACAGGTGAGAGGCTGACCCCAAAAAAACATATTTGTCCGATCTCTGGACAGACCAGGCTGGGACCAGGTGATAGATCAGATTCAAGGGACCAAATGGCCTTTGCTCCTCCTACCTATATGCCTGTTGTATTTATCAACCTCAACCCTGTTCAACGTTACTGTTGTAATGATCAGATGCATTGGACGAGATGGAGGAAAGAAGGTGGGGCAGATGGCTGGGCTAGGATCATCAGGGTCTCATTCCGCCCCATGCTTATTATCAGTGAGTCCATTTAAATCATCTTGTATATACATACCACCTGCAGAGGTAGGCAATGACTGCTCAGATGAATCATTTTCTCCAAATTAGCTTGCATGGTGGCCACTCCTTCATTATCACTAGGTGTAAGTCCTGGAGCTCCCTCTCCTCACCACTATGGGATTACCTTCATCAGAAGGGCTGCATTGGTTCAAGAAGACGGCTCACCTTCATCTTCGCAAGGGCATTATAACTACATTTAAAAGACATTTGGACAATCACATGGATAAGAAAGGTTTAGAGGGATATGGGACATAAGCAGGCAGGTGGGACTAGTGCAGATGGGGCATCTTGGTCAGCAAGTTTGGCCAAAGAGCCTGTTTCTGTGCTGTATAACTATGAGACTATTGTATAGGACCAGGAAAATGAATGGTGGGACCCTAGAGAGTGTTGGAAAACAGAGATTTCTAGGAATAAAGGTACATAGTTCCCTGAAAATGGCATCAAGGTGGATATGGTGATGGAGAAGGCTTTTGACATGTAGACCTTCATCAGTAAGGAACTGAGTAAAGAAGTTGAAATGTTATGCTACAGTTGTGCAAGACATTGTTGAGGCTGCACATGGAGCATTGCGTTTAGTTTTGATCACCCTGCTGTAGGAAAGATGACATTAAGATTGAAAGAGTGCGGAAAAGATTTATGCCAATGTGCCAGTCAAGAGGGCCTGAACTATAGGGTCAGGAAGCGAGCGGGTAAGATCTTCTCTGACCCCTCTCACCCTGGCCACAAACTCTTTGAATCACTTCCCTCTGGAAGGCGACTCCGGACTGTCAAAGCTGCCACACCCAGACATAAAAACAGCTTTTTTCCATGAGTAGTAGCTCTATTCAATAATCTGTAGCCTCCTTTTGCTATGGCATTTTATTTAATTCACATGTTTAATAGTAAGATTAAACGAGAACTTACCAGTTTGAAGTTTGATCTTTATTTTATGAGGAGTTACGATGAGGGACTACGTGAAGAACCCCGTTCAGCCGCACGTGCGTCAATCTTCAAAGCAGCGGTGTGAAATCACAGGTAATAGTGACTGAAGTATAATAGTAAGATAAAAGAAGACTAGAACTACCAGATGACATTTATGAGGGCTGGGAGTGGAGGGCATCGTAACTCCTCATAAAATAAAGATCAAACTGATAAGTTCTCGTTTAATCTTACTATTTTACTTCGGAGTCACGTGAGTGACTATGTGAAGATTTCAAAGCTCTGTGATTTCATGTCGCAGATTCAAGTCCCGGCCTCTCACTGCATTGATTGGCTCAACACAATTAAATAATCAATTATGCATCAACCATAACATTGCTTTAACGAATTAACGGTTTATTGACAAATAAAACAATAGTAACCCCTCTATCCCAGGGGAAAACTATATAACTGAACTTAAAACAGAATCGGCAAAAACCCCCAGCCTTGTAATTGGCTTATGATAAAACCTTTGGAACATTAGTTCACTGGACCATCCTGCGGCCGCGATGATATGGTCTATAGGAACGTCCCTCGCCCTGGCAGCTGAAGTTGATGCCGCCCTGGTGGAATGAGATTTAAAATTATCAGTGTCAATCCCAGCGCTTACCAGAACCTGCTTTTGCCACCTTGAGATAGTTTGTACTGACACCTTACTGTGCGTTTTTTTGTGGCTTATGAACAATGCTGACTCTGTTCCCCTCAAAGTTCTAGTAACCTCAATGTAATGGGACAAACATGACACTACACACAGGCGGGAATCCTTGGGGTATGCCGAAAAAATAATCTTACACCCTGTCGCCCCTATTCTACTCTGCTTGAGCAAATCATAAACATAAAAAATGATGGCATCTTTTGATACCTCCATGCTGTCTAGCCGCAGCATCAGTAATGTCTGCACACGTTGGGCTGATACCAACGCCATAGGCATGACCACCTTCATGGTGAGTTTGGCTAGAGATAGGACTGTGACAGGAACCCACTGGCAAAGAAGCATTAGAACTTCACTCACATTCCATATAACCCAATACCTGGGCTTGGGAGGATTGGAATTAAAAACTCCCTTCATGAATCTAGAGATTAACGGATGTGTCCCCACTGCATGTAATTCTGACACCATGGGTAAATATGAAGACGGAGCACTTCTGGCTGTGTTGATCTGGATGTGTTAACTTTTGATCGAAATAGAGAGTTGACAAAAACTCTAGCACATCTGGGATGCATGCATTTTGATATGATATATTCTGCCATAAACAGAACACCTCCCACTTTCTTATCAAAGAGATGTACTGCTTTTGGGTACTATCCCTCCAGGCCGCAGTGATAACATCCACGGTGCGCTCGGATAGTCCTCTCCCCAGGTATGGTCTCCTTAGAATCTGCAAATTAACAGATCAATACGATCATGTAAAGGATGCTGATCTCCAGTTACAGGATTCATCAGTAGGTTTTTGTGTTTGGGAACAATCATGTGAGGCTCAGTAGCCATCTCCAAAACATGAGCATACCATGGCTGAGTAGGCCAGTCGGGTACCACCAATACTCCTGAAGCGGAGTCTTGCTTGATTTTTTGCAGGCATCGACTGACGAGACAGAATGGAAGAAATACATATATAAACATTCCACCTCAGTGCAGCGAGAACGCATCAACCGCTGTTGCCCCAGGATCTGGTTCCCATGAAACGTATTTAGGCAACTGATGGTTAAGTCTGGATGCAAACAAATCGATATCTGGTATCCCAAAGCGAGCAACAACATTTTCAAATATATCATGATTCAACATCCATTCTATGTTGTCATTGAATTGTCGTGACCTTGTGTCTGCGACTATGTTGAATCTACCAGGTAAAAGGATTGCTGAAATCCAAATATTTCTGTCAATACACCAACTCCAGATCTGATTAGCCAACCTATCACAAGCTTTCGACTTGACTCCACCCATATGATTCAGATATGCTACTGCAGTAGTGTTGTCAATTTGAACCTGCACATGCACCTGACTTTTGGTAAAACAATAAGCTTTAAGCCCATAAAATGTTCCCAGAAGCTCTAAATAATTGATCCCTCGCAATTCCAGAAGGGATGCCTCATCACTATTCCATCTGCCTCCACAGCTGGAACCCATATCAGTAGCACCCCAACCTAGGCCACTGACATCAGTCTGTAAAACTATAGAAGGTGGGTCAACCAAAACCTTCCTGGAGCTAGTTGCAACATTCAAAATCCACCATTGTATCTCAGAAATGGCTTCTGTTGGCAACTTCATAGGCCTGTCAAAATGGCCTGCATGTGCTCTCAATGCTTGTTCTTTAGCTCGTTGTAATTGTTGATAATGCAGAGGCCCAAACTGCACTGCTGGAAAAGCAGCCACCAGCTTGCCAATCAACGTTGCCACCTGTCTAATTGATGGTAGTTGTTCTTCAACAAGCTTAACATATTCTTCAATTAATTGCTGCCTTTTATCACTCGGCATAGTCACTAACATGTGATCTGAGTTAATGGTAAAGCCCAAGTAATCAATAACTTTAACTGGTTTTAATCTGGATTTATCTGGATGGATAATGAACCCCAACTGCTCAAAAGTGAGTTTAACAACTGATACAGATGATTCAGCTGCCTCCCGAGTGTTCCCTACAATAAAAATTTCATCCAAATAGGCCATTACCACATGACCCTGAGTTCGGAGTAAGCCAAGAATTGGTTTCAACAATTTGGTAAACAATCTCGGAGCTGAGGTTAACCCATTAGGCAGTGCTTTGAATTGCCACAATTGCCTCATCCAGCTAAATTTCAAATATCTCCTATCATCACAATGAACAGACACTGAGTAATATGCATCCTTGAGATCTATGCTTGCCATAAAACACCATTTGGAAACCAGCAGTCTAGCAGTAGAAAAAGTTTCCATTTTGAAATGTCTATGCTGCACAAAAGGGTTTAGGCTCGTCAGGTACAGAATGATTCTACATCCCCCATCCTTTTTAGACCTAGGAAAAATACTTGACACAAACTGATGGGATTGACGAACCGACTTCTCAATAACCCCTTTTTTGCACAATATCTCAAGCTCTGCCTGTATCTGTATATTCTCCTCTTGTGAAAACACGAGTGTCCGACATAGGACATGCTGAGTGGGCGGACACACAGTAGGGTAGAATTCAATTCGAAACCCCTCTATACTGCCCAAAACAACTGGACCTGATGTTATCTCCTGCCATTCTTTGAGAAACAAGTGTAACCTGCCCCCAAATTGAACATCTTCCCCACTTAATTTATTTCCTTCAGGAGCAAAGTCTCTTACCTGCACATTTCCTGACTGAACTTGTTGCCCCCGGCCACTGGTAGGGAAATTCATCTTTGCCTTTGTGCCTGTGGCAGGATACCAGGTTCGTGTGTTCGAGAATGAATGACTCGTCCCTTCACCCGTCCCTTCACCAGTCCCTGTGATAGCACCCTGTCGTTAGGGGAAAAAACTTTTGCCCATTCTGCTGGTTTTTGGCAATTTAATGAGGCCCACAGTTTTTGCCTCTTCATCCAGTTCTTTGACTCGCTTTGCGAGGTCTTCCCCAAACAACAGATTCGGTAACTGAACATTATTAGGTTTGCAGAATGCTGCAAATTTTGGGTGAATGGCGGGGGCGTATGGCACTCTTTCTAAGGCAGTTCATTTCAAAATGTGCACTGCACTAAAGCCCCAGAGCATCCTGGTGAACTTCAGTCATGTGCCCCTCTTCCACCGTTCTGGCGAACGCAGTGATACCTGCTGCTAGCAATTTGAGCACCCTCTGGAGCTTCAATTCTTGTGCTCTCACTGCAACCCCCATTTGGCCCCATATAACATGGTTGACCACCGGCACCTTTAACAACCCACAGTTAACCGGGGTTTTGTATTTTTTAGCCGTATCGTCCATAGTCAGCTCCTGGAGCTGATGGGAGAGCATATAATTAATTGTAGTAGCCAATTCTTCCCACAATGGCTCCCCTGCATCTTTGGGGATTGCGAATTTAGCAGCCAAATTAGGTACAAAGACCTCTTGCCCTTCACCCTTTGGGCTATGTACAGCCATTACCTCGGCATCAGCATAATCCTGACCCGACACACCCTCCTCCTCCATGAAGGGGTGATTATGCAGCCCTACTCCTGGCGCTGCTGGCACAGGCTCTCCGACAGCCTGGCGAGAACTCCACTCCTCCTCCCGGAGTGAGTCCTTCTCGAGCAACCTCTCCATCAGGTGCTCTATTTGTGAGAGCCGTGAGCAAACGGACTGTCCTGGAGGTGAAACCTCCAGGCCCGACTCTGGGTCTATAGGCCTGGCAGACTTGAATGTGGCCTTATGCCCTACCGGCGTGGCAACGCTGCTCCCAGGCAGCGAGTCTGCAGTTGCAAGACCCCCTGCTTGCGACAAAGTCGGTGAACTAGGCGGGCCCTCGGTAACCGCACTCCCGCGGTCCTCCACACTTTTCGCCATGGGTTGCCTCGTCTTCACCTTAATTGCTTACTGTATCGTCGAACTCAAAAAACAACCACCGACACAGAAAGCGACCTCAAGACTAAGTTTTCCACTTACCTCGAGGCGTTTTAAACTTACCCGCTGGAGGAGCTCTGCGGCTCCAACCGGCCGCCTGCACCAATGCGTCTGACGTAATGACACACGTGCGACTGAACGGGGTTCTTCACGTAGTCACTCACATGACTCCGAAGTAAAATCAATAATGTTTTATTATTATTGTTTAATGTTTTATGTATCATTCTTAACTGCCATTGTATGTCATGTTGTCACTTGTGGGCGGAGCACCAAGGCAAATTCCTTGTATGTGAATACTTGGCCAATAAACTTATTCATTCATTCATTCATTCATAGGGAGAGTTTGGATTTTATTCCATGGAGCGCTGTAGACTGAGGGGTGATCTTATACAGGTGCATAAAATCATGAGACAAATAGACAGGGTGAATGCACAGTCATTTTACCAGCATAGGATAATCAAAAACTATAGGGCATAGGTTATGATGAGAGGGGATAGATGTTATAAGCATTTGAGGGGCAGCTTTTTCACACTGGGGGTAGTGGGTAGATGGAATGAGTTCCCAGAGGAAATAGTTGAGGTAGGTATAATAAGAACATTTTAAAAACATTTAGACAGATAGATGAATAAGAAAGGTTCAGAGTAACATGGGCCAACTGTAGGTAAATGTTTCAAGCTTAGATGTGGCATCTGGATTGGCATGGACTGGTTGGGTCAAATAGCCTGTTTCTGTGATGTGTGATGTTATGACTCTATTAAGGATGGGCAATAAAATGCTGGCTTTGCCAAGCTGCCTGGATCCTCTTTATAGGAATTAATGGAGCTACAGCCAGGATTTCCTGGTGACATTTGTTGAGCTGATCAAATGACCAAAATGTGATTGTGGCATTAAATGTCTGTTGATCCTGTGTTGAACAGGTTAATGGTTCAAATGTTCAAGGAGTCAATGCGAAAGTTATTGTTAACCCGAGGAAGCGTGGAGGGCTGTTCAGGCAGCGGTTGATTGGAGACCTGTTCCGTACCCCGCACCCCCTGCCTCAGGTATGTACAGTAGACTCTTCACACCCTCCTGCTGTGAAATGGCTGGTTGAATCCACGCTCCAACCCCACAAGACTGTTCCGCAGTTAGTTAGACCAAGGCTAATCCATACGGGAACCCCATTTATACTGCACCTGTATTCTGACTTGATTTGGAAACCCATCCTAGCCCAATCCAATTTACTCATTCTTGTCCCACATTCCCCAGAATCCTAAATCAGCAACAATCTACTGGTTTTGATCATTAAATTTTTACTTAAACCCTTAGATCCAGAGATTTCCCAGATGGGTGCTATTCCCAGTGAGAAGATTTCCTTCCTAAGCTGTGCAGTTTGACTAATTTCTCATCCTTCTCCACACCCCCTCGTCCTCCCTCCCCCCTCCCCCACCACCACTGCACCCCAACCTCACCAGCAATCAAATCCCTTCATCATTTTGCAAGTTAGGCCTCCACCCATCTGTGCATACATCACATCTGGAGGGATTGTGAGCAGATTGTTTTCCTTCCCTTTGCTGCTTCAGTTTCCCAACAAGTGCAGGAAACGTGGGTTATATCACCAATGACTAGGCCAGTATACCCTGAGAGAGAGAAGAATATGCAGACTAAAAATGATCTTGGGTCGGGGGCAAAGATCATCAAGTGGATAGGTGTACACAATCTGTTGTCTCAAACATCAACCAGGAATATTGGAAACACTCATATTTCAGACAGGCATCTGAGGAGGGAGAAACAATGTTTATTATTTAAATCTGATGAGGCTTTCTCGTTACATAGAAAGAAAAAGATTTCAGAGCACCTAGACGATTAAACTCTACTTTTCTCTCCACAGAC
>JAXLNO010003567.1:0-44736 GCA_038087875.1 Malacoraja senta
GTGACCCGCAGGAGCGGCGCCTGAGGTGTAGCGGGAGGGGTGGGGGGGTATGCTGAGAGAGAGAGAGAGAGAGATAGAGAGACAGAGCGGGAGGGAGGGAGAGAGAGACAGAGAATGAGCAAGAGAGATAGATAGATAGAGAGATGGACAGAGATAGATAGAGAAGAGAGAGAGAGAGAGAGAGAGAGAGAGAGAGAGAGAGAGAGGAGAGAGAGAGAGAGAGAGAGAGAAGAGAGAGAGAGAGAGAGAGAGAGAAATAGAGAGACAGAGAGAGAGACAGAGAGAGAGACAGAGAGAGAGACAGAGATAGAGAGAGATAGAGATAGAGGGGGGAAAGAGAGAAAGAGAGAGAGAGAGAGATAAAGAGAAAGAGATATAGAGAGAGATAGAGAGATGGTTAGTGAGATAGAGACAGAGAGAGACAGAGAGATAGAGAGAGGTAGATAGAGAGACAGAGAGAGATAGAGAGAGAAAGAGAGATAGAGAGCGAGAGAGAGATAGAGATAGAGTAGAGAGAGTTAGAGGTACAGAGAGAGATAGAGAGGGAGGGAGGGTGAGAGAGGGGGAGGGAGGGAGAGAGAGAGTGAGAGGGAGAGAGAGAGCCCAACTTGCCCACGCCGGCCAATACGTTGGCGTTTTCAGAAATACATGTCCCCACAAAGAAAAAAAGTACAAAGAACACACACAGGAGAATAGATGGCTTATCATAACATGGAAATGTTGATCTGAATAGGCATAGCTTTGTTTGCTTTGAAGCAACTATAACGCTGTCAGAGGTTGTATTTGGTTTAGTTTGGTGTTTAGAGTGTAGGTTGTTAATGGGGTCTCTTCCCAGAACATAGCCACCATTTGTTCTTTCTTTGTGACACATCTCTGAGCTCCAGTGTGTCACAAAGAGGGTGTATGGTTGTTTATACTGGGTCTTAGACAGCAAGGCTAGATAATACAGTCTGCGATTTGGTTTGTGCTATGTTTAAATGTACTTATGTTGAGATAAGAGATAAGGCATAGGTGATGGTTATGTGACCTTTGTATAAGGGTGATTTCTTATGTTTATAGAAACTGAAAGTAACTCTGTCTGATCTAAGCTAAACGATTGGGGTCTACATATAGTAATCTTCCATTTGCTGTGTGGAATGCTATTAGTGAGAAGTCATAAAGAGGCCTTACATTCCTCTCCGCTAGAGATAGCAGGGGGAGGTTGTAATTCAGAATGAAACTAAACCTGAGCTTGGTAAGAGGCAATTATCATTTAACAAGTGTGACAAGTTTATGGCCTTTGTGTGCTTGGAGTTGGGAATTGTGTGATTAGAAATATCTTACAAGTCTTGCCGACTTTGTAAAAATGGGACAAAACTCATATTTAATTTTTGTAATCCATAAGTAACTGTATTTTAACAATGTAGTTGTAGGGAAATTATTTGTGAAGTGTATTGTGTTTTAATTAGGATTGTAAGTATTATAACCATAACAGCACGGAAACAGGCCATCTCGGCCCTTCAAGTCCGTGCCGAACATATTAGACTTTGTTTAAATCGGAAGTTTTAGAAATAACTTTCTTTTCCAAAAGTGAAAATATGTGTTTGTGTGTATGTATTGTGTGATTGCTGTATGATGTGTCCTTTTATATTCTGAGAGGTGGTCTCTGAGAATTGATTTTATTTTTCTGTGGTTTTTACTTCATTGAAATAAAATGATTTTGAACAAGAGGGTAAAGAAAACCACAGAGGAAGCAAGGGTTGTAAAGAGGCCAGAAAATGAAAAATCATGTGACTACACGTGTTGTCAATCACTGGAAAGGACTTAGTTGATTGGTTAATGCAAATAAGCTATTGTATGGTAAACCATAATGATTGGTTAATGGTTTGCCACACATTCTGTACCATAATTGTCTAATACCTATAAAATGCTTCGATTTTGTATCAAAGTTAATGATTCTTTGGACCTGCCTGGAGCTTTCAGCTTTGTGTTGGAAGGTTCAGAGATTAGTCTCGGCGCTGAATAAAAGAATCGATTTCAACAGCAGCAATGGTTTGAATCAAGTTTTCTTGAATTAGACTGACAAAAGAACTCAGTTTAACACATCTACACTAGCTCCACCTGTCAACCCCGACCAATATGCCCAATCTACACTAGTCCCACCTGCCCGCGTTTGGCCCATATCCCTCCAAACCTGTCCTATCCACATACATGTCCATGTGTCTTCTTAAACGTTGTGATAGTCCCTGCCTCAACTATCTCCTCCGGCAGCTCGTTCCATACACCCACCACCCTCTGTGTGGAAACGTCTCAGCATTTCCTTGTTCCCCATAATAAATTCACCTGTTTCTGTCTTCAAGGGACCCATATTTGTCTTCACTCATGGCTCCATAGTCCCATTTGTTCAACTATAATACTGGCACTTCCGATTTTGCTTCTCCCTCTCAAATTGTAGATTAAAACATCATATGATGGTCATTACCTCCTAATGGCTCCTTTACCTCGAGTTCCCTTATCAAATCCGGTTCATTCACAACACTAAACCAGAAAGAATTGCCTTCTCCCTGGTTGGCTCCAGTACAAGCTGCTCTAAGAATCCATCACGGAGGCACTGCTCAAACTCCTTTCTTGGGGTCCAGTAGCAACCTGATTTTCCCAGTCTACCTGTATGTTGAAATTTCCCACAACAACCGTAGCATTACCTTTGCGACATGCCAATGTTAACTCTTGATTCAACTTGCACCCTATATCTAGGCTACTGTTTGGGGCCTATAGATAACTCCCATTTGGGTCATTTTACCCTTACAATTCCTCAGTTCTATCCATACTGACTCTACATCTCCTGATTCTATGTCACCCATCGCAAGGGACTGAATTTAATTTCTCATCAACCGAGCTACCCCACCCCCTCTGCCCACCTGTCTGTCTTTTTAATAGGATGTATAGCCTTGAATATTCAATTCCCAGCCCTGGTCCTCTAGCAGCCATGTCTCCTGTAATTCCCACATCACACTTGCCAATTTCTAACTGAGCCTCAAGCTCACCCACTTTATTGCTTATACTTTGTGCATTCATATATTTTTAATGCATTACTCACCTCACCTTTCACATTGATTCCTATTTCACTTGGTCATATTCTCCTATGCCTTCGTGAACTTTCTGCCCCCGATAATTCTGGGGTCTTTCTTAACTTGTCCTATATTCTCTTTCCCTTTAACTCCATCCTATTACCAATTTGTCTCCCCCCTCCCCCCCCCACTATTTAGTTTAAACCCACCCATGTAGCAGTGGAAACCCTGCCTGCCAGAATGCTGGTCCCCCGCCTGCAACCCATCCCTTTTGTAAAATTCACCCTTACCCCAAAACAGATCACAGTGGTCTAAGAATCTATTCGCTGCTCCCTGCACCAGCTCCTCAGCCGCACATTCAGATCCCCCTATCTGCCTGTTCCTGCCCTCACCAGCTCGAGGAACTGGAAGCAAACCACCCTGGATTTCCTGCTTTTCAGCCTTCTTCCGAGCTCTCTAAAGCAGGTCGGAGCAATTTTGGTGCTGTTGGAGTCGGAATCGGTAAAAGTCGTGACTCCGACCTCAACATAAATTTCAGAAACACCGGAAATCTCTGGCTTATCCACCTACTTGGCCTCCACCGCCGTCTGTGGCAAATAATTCCACATTCAACACCCTCTGACTAAAGAAATTCCACCTCATCTCATTTCTATAGGAACATCCTTTAATTCTGAGGCTATGACCCCTTAGTCCTAGACTCTCCCACAAGTAGGAGCAGACTTAGGCTATTCGGCCCATCAAATCTACACTGCCATTCATCCATGACTGATCTACCTCTCCCTCCTAACCCAATTTTCCTGCCTTCTCCCCATAACCACTGACACTGTACTGACCAATTTTACTTTAGTACCATCTGCAAACTTGCTAATCATGCCGTGTATGTTCTCATGATGAATGAATATATGGTTATAAAGTTAAACTGAAGAGAATCAGGCCATGCTGACCACATGTCTCGGTCCACATGACAATAAACTAAACTCTCCCCAGAAAAAGAAATATGTTCAGCAAGCATTAAAAAAATTGCAGCGTATGTACTGAAAGCCTTCTTGACCACCCTGTCTACCTGTGACACCACTTTCAAGGAGCTATGTCTCTGCAATTGAATTTCGATTAAAAAACAACCTGTTTTTAAAAACACAGCAGGCATCTCTCCACACGCGACGTTTAGGTCAATTATCCACAATAATAGGTGGAGTGAACAAGAGACTGTGCATCTACCCGATATATTCCTCTCATGATTTTACTCATCACCCCTCATCCTCCTGCGCTCCAAGGAATAGAGTCCTAGCCTACACAATCTCTCCCTATAGTTCAGACCCCCTAGACCTGGCAACATCCTCGTAAATCTTCTCTCTGCCCTTTCCACCTTGACAACATCTTTCCTATAACATAGTGACCAAAATTGAACACAAAACTCTAAATGTGGCCTCACCGACGTCTTATACAACTGCAACATGATAGTCAAATTTCTATATTCAATACTCTGACTGATAAAGGCCAATGTGCCAAAAGCCTTTTTTAACCATCTTATCTACCTATGATGCCACTTTCAACGGACTATGTTCCTGTACTCATAGATCACCTCTGCTCTCCAACACTACCCAGAAGCCTACTATTCACTGTGTAGGTCCTGCCCATGTTAGACTTCCCAAAATGCAACACCTCACATTTCTCTGTATTAAATTCCATCAACCATTCCTCAGCCCACCTGGCCAATCGATCCAGATCCTGCTGCAATCTTTCACAATCATCTGCAAACTATCCACTTTTGTATCATCAGCAAACTTGCCAATCTTGCCCTGAATGTTCTTATGCAAATCATTGATGTAGATGATAAACAGTAATGGCCCAGCACCGAACCCTGAGGCACACCACTAGTAACAGGCCTCCAGTCCGAGAAGCAACCTTCCACAATCACCCTCTGCTTCCTTCCTTGAAGCTAATTTTCTATCCATTTAGCTATCTTTCCTTGGATGTCATATGTACTGAGTGGAACAATTACACTTTTACAGTGCAGATTTACAGGCCTATTAACCCAATATTCATAGATGCCATGCAATAAACAAACATTCAATAAATTAATAACACCAATATAATTGCATAAAAGCCCTGCAAGTGCATAAAATGTTGAGGAGAATAGATAGAGTTTATCGTGTAGATGGGTCATAGAAACATAGAAAATATGTGCAGGAGGAGGCCATTTGGCCCTTCGAGCCAGCACCACTATTCATTGTGATCATGGCTGATCATCCACAATCAGTAACCCGTGCCTGCCTTCTCCCCATATCCCATGATTCCGCTAGCCCCAAGAGCTCTATCTATCTCTCTTTTATATTCGTCCAGTGACTTGACCTCCACTGCCTTCTGTGGCAGAAAATACCACAAATTCACAACTCTCATCTCAGTTTTAAATGGCCTCCCCTTTATTCAGACTCTAGCTCCTGGTTCTGGACTCCCCCAACATTGCGAACATTTTTCCTGCATCTAGCTTGTCCAGTCCTTTTATAATTTTATGTGTTTCTATAAGATTCCCTCTCATCCTAAATTCCAGTGAAAACAATCCCAGTCTTTCCAATCTTTCCTCATATGACAGTCCCACCATCCCAGAGATTAACCTCGTGAACCTACGCTGTACTGCCTCAATAGCAAGGATGTCCTTCCTCAAATTAGGAGACCAAAACTGCACAAAATACTCTAGATGTGGTCTCACCTGGTCCCTGTACAACTACAGAAGGGCCTCTTTACTCCTAGACTCAAATCCTCTTGTTATGAAAGCCAACATGCCATTAACTTTCTTCACTGTCTGCTATACCTGCATGTCTACTTTCAGTGACTGGTGTACAAGGACACCCAGGTGTCGTTGGACTTCCCATTTTCCTAATCTCACACCATTGAGATAATTATTTGCCTCCATGTTCTTGCCGCCAAAGTGGATAACCTCTCAATATCTACATTATACTGCATCTGCCATGCATCTTCCCACTCACTCAACCTGTCCAAGTCACCCTGCAACTTTCTAGCATCCTCTTCGCAGTTCACACTAGCACCCAGCTTTGTGTCATCTGCAAATTTGCTAATGTTACTTTTAACTCCATCATCTAAATCATTAATATATATTGTAAATAGTTGCGGCCCAGCACCGAGCCTTGCGGCACTCCACTCGCCACTGCCTGCCATTCTGACACGGATCTGTTTATTCCTACTCTTTGTTTCCCGTCCTGCCAACTAATTCTCTATCCATGTCAATACCCTATCTCCAATACCATGTGCTCTAATTTTGCCCACTATTCTCCTGAGTGGGGCCTTATCAAAGGCTTGCTGAAAGTCCAGATACATTACATCCACTGGCTCTCCTTCATCCATTTTACTTGTCACATCCTCAAAAATTCCAGATTAGTCAAGCAGGATTTCCCCTTCATAAATCCATGCTGACTTGGACCAATCCTTTTCTGCTATCCAAATAAGCCGTTATTACTTATTTAATAATTGACTCCAGCATCTTCCCCACCACCGATGTCAGACTAACTGGTCTATAATTCCCCATCATCCCTACTTATCCACAAATAGTTAAATTTGCAGCTATGATAGTAACAGCCATACCACCCACTCACGTCCGTGTGGAGAGACTGTTCTGCGCACTGAAAATAAATAAATCAGATTTAAGGGCTTCAGTGAAAGAGGATCTGGCAGAAGCAATTCTGCTCCTAAGAACGTTATTAATCAATTTTAGGTATGTACTTTTGTAGCAAAATTAACTATCTATGCATTTACTTTTAATTTCTATTGCATATGAGGTTTTTTTTTGTCATAATTTAGCCATTTAGCTCATACCTGTGGCCTTAGTTTAATAAATTTTGGAGTAATGCTGTATAATTTTTATAATTCAATGGAATTTTAATTTTGTCAGGTCCTTTCTGTATTTTTTTTTCTTTTAGCATAATGAATTATAGTTTTTATTTCAAGAATAAACATTAACAAAAGGCCACAATAGCACAGCTACAACCATTAGACTCAAAACTTTATGGACATGGGTTTTAAAAAGGCAGCCTGATGATTCACGTGGTTTTTATGAAAATACCAACTTGTGTAATGTCATCACAGCAGATTTAGAATTATTTTACCGAGGGGTCGGGGTCGGATGTTTTGGGAACGAATCCACGGCCCAGTTTATTCCGCTCCCCTGTGTGTTTATAACATTATTTACCTCAAGTCTCCCCCAGACCGGGTTTATTCCCCCAGACGTGTAGTTTATGTGGAGATTGACCTCAGGTCTCCCCCAGAACCGGGTTTATTCCCCCAGACGTGTAGTTTATGTGGAGATTGACCTCAGGTCTCCCCCCGACCGGGTTTATTCCCCCCATCCGTGTAGTTTATGTGGAGATTGACCTCAGGTCTCCCCCAGACCGGGTTTATTCCCCCGGAGTAATGCTGTTATAATTTTTATAATTCAATGGAATTTTAATTTTGTCAGGGTCCTTTCTGTATTTTTTTTTCTTTTAGCATAATGAATTATAGTTTTTATTTCAAGAATAAACATTAACAAAAGGCCACAATAGCACAGCTACAACCATTAGACTCAAAACTTTATGGACATGGGTTTAAAAGGCAGCCTGATGATTCACGTGGTTTTTATGAAATACCAACTTGTGTAATGTCATCACAGCAGATTTAGAATTATTTTACCGAGGGGTCGGGGTCGGATGTTTTGGGAACGAATCCACGGCCCAGTTTATTCCGCTCCCCTGTGTGTTTATAACATTATTTACCTCAAGTCTCCCCCAGACCGGGTTTATTCCCCCAGACGTGTAGTTTATGTGGAGATTGACCTCAGGTCTCCCCCAGACCGGGTTTATTCCCCCAGACGTGTAGTTTATGTGGAGATTGACCTCAGGTCTCCCCCGACCGGGTTTATTCCCCCATCCGTGTAGTTTATGTGGAGATTGACCTCAGGTCTCCCCCAGACCGGGTTTATTCCCCCGGACATGTAGTTTATGTGGAGATTGACCTCAGGTCTCCCCCAGACCGGGTTTATTCCCACAGACGTGTAGTTTATGTGGAGATTGACCTCAGGTCTCCCCAGACCGGGTTTATTTCGCTCCGCTGCTGATTTATAACGTTATTTACCTCAGTGAATAAGAGGGGGAGGGTTTATAACGAGTTTGACCCAGTTTTCCCCACACACGTGTACTTTATGTGGTGATTGACCTCAGTTCTCCCCCATATTGACCCGATCCGCTCCCCTGCTGATTTATAACATTATTTACCTCAGGTCCGTCGGCAGCGACGCCACCAACTGCCACTTCTCCGCCGCCATTTTCATGCGGTCGATGGGGAGACTCGGACTGGGCGGTGGCGGAAACGGGACCGGCGGGCGGCCACCTTGGTGAGGGCAGGTGAGGTCGGCGTCGCTGATTGGTCGGCAGCCAGCGGCCATCTTGGTGAAGGATTGACGGTGGCAGTCTTGATGAGGTTGACGGTGGCCATCTTGGTGAGGGGTCGCCGTCAATATTCAAGAGATTCAAGATTCAAGATTCAAGAGAGTTTATGGTCATGTGTCCCTGATAGGACAATGAAATTCGTTCTTTGCTTCGGCACAACAGAACATAATAGGCATGACTACAGAATAGATCCGTGTGTCCATATACCATTATATAAATATATACACACATGAAGAGATAAACTGATCAAGTGCAAATAACTAATAATGGGCTATTAATGTTCAGAGTGTTGTCCGAGCCAAGTTTAATAACCTGATGGCTGGGGGAAGTAGCTATTCCTGAAGGTAGCGGGGAGATGACTGTGTGGCCAGGATGGAGTGGTTCCTTGATGATGCTGCCAGCCTTTTTAAGGCAGCGACTGCGATAGATCTCCTCGACAGACTCCTATTTGTAGTCTTTTCCCCTCCAGGGCTCTCAAGTTGCCGAACCAAGCCACGATGCAACCGGTCAGCATGCTCTCTACTGTGCACCTGTACCGACTCTCCGTAATCTTCTCAGGAAGTAGAGGCGCTGATGTGCTTTCTTAATAATTGCATCAGTGTTCTCGGACCAGGGAAGATCTTCAGAGTTGTGCACGCCTAGGAATTTGAAGCTCTTGACCCTTTCACCCATCGACCCGTTGATATAAACGTCAGTGGCGCTGGTTGACGGTGGCCATCTTGGTGAGGGGTTGATGGCGGCCATCTTGTTAGGGTCTCGCCGTTCATAACGCCATCTTGAGAAGGTACCAATGGCCCACACACTTGTGGTCCATTCTCCCCTCTAAACCTGTCTTGTCCACGCCCCTGTCCAAGCGTCTTAGTTTCCAACCCTTCGCCCACCAGTGGAATATGAATCATGCGCCTGAGACCCACACAAAACTGGTCATATCAACAAACTAGAAGGGGTACAGAGGAAAGCAGCACGCTTTTGCATCAGGATCTACAATAGAGGTAGCAGTTCCACCCAGATGCTGTCCGACCTGGAGTAGGAAACGCTGGAAACAAGAAGGGCAAGGAACAGACTAGCCATGTTGTACAAGATTCAAAGAGGGGATAGTGGGCATAACTGCCGATAGATACATAACATACTCAACAGAAAGGAGAACAAGAAAGAGAAATGACCTGCAAATAGAAACCCCATTCGCCAGGACAGATATTTATAAGAACTCATTCTTTGTAAGAACATTAAGGGAATGGAATAAACTAGAGAACAATATAGTCAAATCATCTTCACTAGACTGTTTTAAGGGGACACTAACTGCACGTTAGTCTGCACAACACATCCAAGTTGGCGATATGCAGAGTACTGCCCTGCCGACTACAAATTCAGAAGGTTCAGAAGGATTAATGCGTGGAGGAAGGGACTGCGGATGCTGGTTTAAACCGAAGACAGACACAATGTGCTGGCGTAATTGGGTGAGACAGGCAGCATCTCTGGAGAGAATGAATGGGCGACGTTTCAGGATCAGCAGTGAGATCTAGGAGTGGCCTGTATCCCGCCTCCCCCTCTGACGGGTAATGCCAGCGGCCAATGGGTGCAGGTCCCGCCTCCCCTCTGACGGACAGCACCAGCGGCCAATGGGAGCAAGTCCCGCCTTCCTGGCCTGACATCACCAAGGATCAGGTCTCACCCCCTCCTTGCGTCTGCCCTCCCCCTCCCCCCACCTCCCCATGCTGGAGTAACTCAGCGGGTGAGGCAGCATCTATAGAGTGAAGGAATAGATTCGGGCCGAGACCCTTCTTCAGACTGATGGTGTGGGTGGGGCGTAGTTGCGGTCACCTGGTTCAAGGGGGAAGGGGAAGACCCAGTGATAAGGTCCCACATAGGAGATTAGTGGGCAAAATTAGAGCACATGGTATTCGGGGTAGAGTGCTAACATGGATAGAAAATTGGTTGGCAGACAGGAAACAAAGATAGGGATTAATAATAATAATAATAATATATCTTTTATTGTCATTGCACAGAGGTACAAGGACAACTTAATTAGCTAAAAATGTAGACACCCAGAGAAACAAGATTAAAAAAACAGTTAAAACAGTATAAAGTGCAAATAGGTCTGTGCTGGGTCGATGTGCAACGTGACCATCCGAGGGAGACAGTTCATGGGGCGGCACTCAGCAGGGCCGGGTCAGAGCAGTTATAGCTCTGGGGATGAAGCTGTTCCAAAGCCTGGAGTTGCGGGCGTAGAAGGCATTGTAACGTCTGCCAGATGCTAGAAGTTTGAACAGACTATTGCAAGGGTGTGAGGAGTCTTTATGAATGCTGATGGCCTTCCTGAGGCACCGTGTATCGTAGGTGCCCTCCAAGGCTGGTAGCTGTGTCCCAATTATTTTCTGCGCTCTGTGCACGACCCGCTGAAGAGCTCTCTTCACCGCCTCCGTGCAGCTGAGATACCACACAGAGATGCCATATGTTAGGATGCTCTCTGTGGTGCAGCGGTAGAAGGTTGTCAACAGCTGTTGGGGCAGACCAGTCTTTTTCAGTGTTCTCAGGAAGAACAGTCGTTGCTGTGCCTTCTTGACCAGCGCAGCGGTGTTGATGGACGATGTGAGGTCCTCTGAAATGTGTGCACCCAGATACCTAAAGCTGGACACTCTCTCCACACTGTCCCCATAGATGGAGATTGGAGCGTATTCCCCATTCTGTGTCCTTCTGAAGTTGATAATCAGCTCCTTGGTCTTAGAGGTGTTGAGGGACAGGTTGTTATCTGAGCACCAATCCGCCAGGTTCTGCACCTCCGCTCTGTAGTGTGTTTCATCACCGCTGGTGATTAAACTTGACGATGGTGTTGGTGTCGAATGCAGGAACACAGTCATGTGTGAAGAGGGAGTAGAGCATGGGGCTCAGTACACCGCCCTGTGGTGTGCCGGTACTCAGGGTGATAGTGGAGGACAGGTGCGGGCCCAGTCTCACTGCCTGCGGTCGCTCCGTGAGCAAATTCAGGATCCATTTGCATATCGGCGAGCTGAGGCCTAGCTAGTGGAGTTTGGTGGTGAGCTTGTTGGGGATGACCGTGTTGAAGGCAGAGCTATAGTCTGTTGTGGTCTGTACTTATGTTGCAGGCTCAACGTGCGTGACCACATCTTGGACTTCTATGTGGTACATGAGAAGGTACCATCCATACTGGGTGCCGATGCATGCCATGACATGGGTTTGATTTCCTTCAGCCCTTCGGCCTGTCCACTGACTATAGACTGTGATTTTACACATCACATTTTAACACAATACAGGATTTGTTGAACGACGAGCTGGGCAGGTTGCCTGTGAGATACTCGATTACTATCGATCCTGAGGCAATCACAGTTGTTCGTCTGGCTCACAGGATTCCCGATGCTATGCGGGATTGTGTGCAAATTGAGCTTAACAGAATGGTGGCTCTTGGTGTGATTACTCCCGTAACTGAACCCTCAGACTGGGTCTCCTCAATGGTTATCACTACTAAGAAGAATAAAGATGAGATACGGATTTGTATCAACCCCAAGGACTTAAATACAGCAATTAATATACCGTGGTATCCAATACGCACTGTAGACTAGATTGCGGCGCAGATGGCTGAAGCAACTGTATTCACAGTACTAGATGCCAAGAGTTCATTCTGGCAGATTCCACTGGAACATAAATCCTCCAAGCTGACAACATTCTGTACTCCGTTCGGACGTTATAAAATTTTAAGGATGACTTTTGGTATAAGTTCTGCCAGTGAAGTATTTGAATAATCCATGGAGCAATTGTTTGCCGGATACCCATGCTCCATCGGAGTGGACGATATCCTCATTGCTGGAAAAACGGTCGAGGAACACGATGCCAATCTGACGAAAGTAATGAAGCGTGCCAAGGCCATCCATCTCAAGCTCAGTCCCCAAAAATGCAGATTCAAAATGAACGAAGTAAAATATTTAGGCCATATTTTCACCAAGGCGGCCTGAAAACGGATCCAATGAAAACCAGTGCTATTAATGAGCTACCAGCATCCACGGATGTGCCCAGTTTGCAGAGGTTCCTTGGCATGGCGAACTATTTGAGCAAATTCATTCCGGATTTCAGCAAAATATCAGCCCCATTGCACCAACTAACACACAAAGACTCTGCTTTGACTTGGCATGAACAACAACAGACAACATTCGACACTCTTAAACGGCACCCCTACTCTAGCGTACTTTGATCCTAGACTACCTGTAACACTTACACGTGACGCCTCACAGCACGGTCTGGGAGCTGCGTGCCTTCAGAATGATGGCCATGGCAATAAACCTGTCGCCTATGCCTTGCGCACCATGTCTGACACAGAACAACGATACGCCCAAAATTGAGAAAGAACTGTTAGCGGTCGTGTTTGCCTGAAAAAAGTGCAACGATTTCATCTTTGGCCGCACTAATTCAATCGAGACCGACCACCAACCCCTGCTCAGCATTTTCAATAAACCCATTCACAGCTCTCCAGCGCGCCTACAACGGATGTTACTGCAACTTCAAAAGTATGACATCGTCCTGACCTACAAACGTGGTAAGGATATGCACCTGGCGGACACTCTTTCACCTGCACCACGGAAGACCTGTGAGGAGCTGCCCTCGCAGGATGATGACTTCATTGTGATGACTGTATCCCTCGTCCCTTCATCTTGGATGGAGGACCTGGTTGCCCACACTGCTACTGACAAGACCCTACGGTCGCTAACTTCTGTCATTAAGCGCGGCTGGCCAGACAAACACTACAACGTTCCATTGCCAGTCCGGCCATTCTTCTCTGTCCGAGATGAGCTAGTGTTACAAGACGGCATTGTTTTAAAAGGACACAAGGCCGTGGTTCCTGTTTCACTGTTCCTGGGCGTGCACATCTCTGAAGATCTTTCCTGGTCCGAGAACAATGATGCCATTATTAAGAAAGCACATCAGCGCCTCTACTTCCTGAGAAGATTACGTAGAGTCGGTTTGTCAAGGAGGACTCTCTCTAACTTCTACAGGTGCACAGTAGAGAGCATGCTGACCGGTTGCATCGTGGCTTGGTTCGGCAACTTGAGTGCCCTGGAGAGGAAAAGACTACAAAAGGTAGTAAACACTGCCCAGTCCATCATCGGCTCTGACCTCCCTTCCATCGAGGGGATCTACCGCAGTCGCTGCCTCAAAAAGGCTGGCAGCATCATCAAGGACCCACACCATCCTGGCCACACACTCATCTCCCTACTACCTTCAGGTAGAAGGTACAGGAGCCTGAAGACTGCAACGACCAGGTTCAGGAACAGCTACTTCCCCACAGCCATCAGGCTATTAAACCTCGCTCGGACATAACACTGAACCTTACTAGCCAATACTGTTATTTGCACTTTATCAGTATATTGACCATTGTGTATATATTTATAGAATTCCTTGTAGTAAATGCCTACTATGTTCTGTTGTGCTCAACCAAAGCAAGAATTTCATTGTCCTACCAGGGACACATGACAATAAACTCACTTGACTTGACTTGACTTGACTTGACTTGACGCTGTTCATGCAGGACACCCAGGTGCTGAAGTCACTGTTTCATGGGCGAAAAGCATGTTTGACTGTCCTGGCATGGCTTAATACATCAACGAAAACGTGTCAGCTTGTGCTGTGTGCAATAGCCTGGTGCCTCATCAACAAAAGCAACCATTTCTGCCACATCCCATGGTCTACCGTGGCAGCTGAATTGTTTAAATGGCACAGCAAGCAGTACCTGGTGCTTGTGGATTCGTATTCAGGGTGGTTCGACATTGATTTTCTCAGCAGCCCGACTTCCAGCGGTGTGATTTCGAAATTATCTCGTCACTTTTCAGTCCACGGATCTCTCCAGGCAAGCTGCTGACTAACAATAGCAGTCAGTTTACCAGCCAACAATTCAGAGAGTTTGCCAGACACTGGAATTTTCACCACATCACCAGCAGCCCTGAATATCCACAGTCTAACGGGCTGTCAGAAGTGGAAAACAGCTCATGGAACGCTCTCACAGAGCTAAATCTGACATATTCCTGGATTTACTCAACTTACGCAACATTTCCCGTAACACTGCCTTGGGTTCACCTGCTCAACGATTATTGTCAAGGCAGACCCGTACCACGCTGCCCGTAGCAGAGCAAACATTAATCCCACAAGTCTTTCCGTCAGAGGAGGTTCAAGCCAGGTTGCAACAGAAGCGTGACGTCCACATCTGCGCCAGGTGCATCGGGATGGGGCTCCTAAGGGACCGTATTAGGAACCTGGAGCAGCAGCTCTATGACCTCCGTCTGGTCAGGGAGAGCGAGGAAGTCATTGAGAGGAGTTACAGGGAGGTGGTCACTCCAAGACCACAGGAGGCAGGCAAGTGGGTCACGGTTGGGAGAGGCAAGGGGCACAGGCAGGGACTAGAGAGTACCCCGGTGGCTGTACACCTTGACAATAAGTACTCCTGTTTGACTGCTGTTGGGGGGAACAGCCTACCTGGGGGTAGCGACAGCGGCCGGGCCTCCGGTACAGAGACCGGTCCTGTTGCTCAGAAAGGTAAGGAAAAGAAGAGGAGGGCATTAGTAATAGGGGACTCTATAGTTAGGGGGTCAGACAGGCGATTCTGTGGACACAGTCGGGAGACCCGGATGGTAGTTTGCCTCCCTGGTGCCAGGGTGTGTGATGTGTCTCAACGTGTCCAAGATATCCTGAAAGGGGAGGGAGAGGAGCCCGAGGTCGTGGTACATATAGGTACCAATGACATAGGTTAAAAAAAAGAGGTCCTGAAAGGAGAATTTAGGGCGTTAGGAGGGGAGTTAAGGAGAAGGACAGCAAAGGTAACAATCTCGGGATTACTGCCTGTGCCACGCGACAGAGAGAGTAGGAATGGAGCGAGTTGGAGGATAAATGCGTGGCTGAAGGACTGGTGCAGAGGGCAGGGATTCAAATTTCTGTATCATTGGGACCTCTTTTGTGGAAGGTGCTACCTGTACAAAAAGGATGGGTTGCACTTGTACCTGAGGGGGACCAATATCCTGGCAGGGAGATTTGCATAGGCTACTGGGGAGACTTTAAACTAGAATGGTTGGGGGGAGGGACTCAAATAGAGAAAGCTATTAGACAGTGTGTGTGGCAGGAGGCAGAGAAGGAAAGCACTCAGACCCAACATGTAGGGGGGAAAGAAGAAAACAATAATAAACAGAGAATAAGAGGTGGTGGGGTTCTTAAATGGGTGAGCAGAGAAACAGAGGGGTGTAAAATGCGGGCGGAAGCAATAGGTAGCAAGGTGAAAAGTAAAAGTGGCAGGCAGACAGATCCAGGACAAAAATCAAAAAGGGCCACTTTTCAACATAATTCTAAAAGGGGTAAGAGCGTTGTAAAAACAAGCCTGAAGGCTTTGTGTCTCAATGCAAGGAGCATTCGTAATAAGGTGGATGAGTTGAACGTGCAGATAGCTATTAATGATTATGATATAGTTGGGATCACGGAGACATGGCTCCAGGGTGACCAAGGCTGGGAGCTGAACATCCAGGGATATTCAATATTCAGGAGGGATAGAGAGAAAGGAAAAGGAGGTGGGGTAGCGTTGCTGGTTAGAGAGGAGATTAACGCAGTGGAAAGGAAGGACATTAGCTTGGAGCATGTGGAATCGGTATGGGTAGAGCTGCGAAACACTAAGGGGCAGAAAACGCTGGTGGGTGTTGTGTACAGGCCACCTAACAGTAGTAGTGAAGTTGGGGATGGCATCAAACAGGAAATTAGAAATGCGTGCAACAAAGGCAAAACAGTTATAATGGGTGACTTCAATCTACATATAGATTGGGTGAATCAAATTGGCAGGGGTGCTGAGGAAGAGGATTTCTTGGAATGTATGCGGGATAGTTATCTAAACCAACATGTAGAGGAACCAACGAGAGCAGGCTATTCTAGACTGGGTATTGAGTAATGAGGAAGGGTTAGTTAGCAGTCTTGTTAGTTAGCAGTCTTGTTCATCCCAGTTTGGCAAAAGAATAAATCAGGGAAGGTAGTGCATCCGTGGATAACAAGGGAAATCAGGGATAGTATCGAAGCAAAAGATGATGCGTACAAATTAGCCAGAAAAAGCAGCATACCAGAGGACTGGGAGAAATTCAGAGACCAGCAGAGGAGGACAAAGGGCTTAATTAGGAAAGGGAAAATAGATTATGAAAGAAAACTGGCAGGGAACATAAAAACTGACTGCAAAAGTTTTTATAGATATGTGAAGAGAAAGAGATTAGTTAAAACAAATGTAGGTCCCTTGCAGTCAGAAACAGGTGAATTGATCATGGGGAACAAGGAAATGGCGGACCAATTGAATAACTACTTTGGTTCCGTCTTCACTAAGGAAGACATAAATAATCCGTCTTCACTAAGGAAGACATAAATAATCTGCCGGAAATAGCAGTGGATGGAGATAGTCAAAGGAGATGGAGGAACTGAGTGAAATCCAGGTTAGTCGGGAAGTGGTGTTGGGTAAATTGAATGGATTAAAGGCCGATAAATCACCAGGGCCAGATAGGCTGCATCCCAGAGTACTTAAGGAAGTAGCTCCAGAAATAGTGGATGCATTAGTGATAATTTTTCAAAACTCTTTAGATTCTGGAGTAGTTCCTGAGGATTGGAGGGTAGCAAATGTAACCCCACTTTTTAAGAAGGGAGGGAGAGAGAAAACGGGGAATTACAGACCAGTTAGTCTAACATCGGTAGTGGGGAAACTGCTAGAGTCAGTTATTAAAGATGGGATAGCAGCACATTTGGAAAGTGGTGAAATCATTGGACAAAGTCAGCATGGATTTACGAAAGGTAAATCATGTCTGACGAATCTGATAGAATTTTTCGAGGATGTAACTAGTAGAGAACCAGTGGATGTGTTGTATCTGGACTTTCAGAAGGCTTTCGACAAGGTCCCACATAAGAGATTAATATACAAACTTAAAGAACACGGTTTTGGGGGTTCAGTATTGATGTGGATAGAGAACTGGCTGGCAAACAGGAAGCAAAGAGTAGGAGTAAATGGGTCCTTTTCACAATGGCAGGCAGTGACTAGTGGGGTACCACAAGGCTCAGTGCTGGGACCCCAGCTATTTACAATTTATATTAATGACCTGGATGAGGGAATTGAAGGCAACATCTCCAAGTTTCCGGATGACACTAAGCTGGGGGGCAGTGTTAGCTGTGAGGAGGATGCTAGGGGACTGCAAGGTGACTTGGATAGGCTGGGTGAGTGGGCAAATGTTTGGCAGATGCAGTATAATGTGGATAAATGTGAGGTTATCCACTTTGGTGGCAAAAACAGGAAAGCAGACTATTATCTAAATGGTGGCCGATTAGGAAAAGGGGAGATGCAGCGAGACCTGGGTGTCATGGTACACCAGTCATTGAAAGTAGGCATGCAGGTGCAGCAGGCAGTGAAGAAAGCGAATGGTGTGTTAGCTTTCATAGCAAAAGTATTTGAGTATAGCAGGGAGGTTCTACTGCAGTTGTACAGGGTCTTGTTGAGACCACACCTGGAGTATTGCGTACAGTTTTGGTCTCCAAATCTGAGGAAGGACATTATAGCCATAGAGGGAGTGCAGAGAAGGTTCACCAGACTGATTCCTGGGATGTCAGGACTTTCATATGAAGAAAGACTGGATAGACTCGGCTTATACTCGCTAGAATTTAGGAGATTGAGCGGGGATCTTACAGAAACTTACAAAATTCTTATGGGGTTGGACAGGCTAGATGCAGGAAAATAATTCCCGATGTTGGGGAAGTCCAGGACAAGGGGTCACAGCTTAAGGATAAGGGGGAAATCCTTTAAGACCGAGATGAGAAAAAACTTTTTCACACAGAGAGTGGTGAGTCTCTGGAACTCTCTGCCACAGAGGGTAGTTGAGGCCAGTTCATTGGCTATATTTAAGAGGGAGTTAGATGTGGCCCTTGTGGCTAAAGGGATCAGGGGGTATGGCGAGAAGGCAGGTACGGGATACTGAGTTGGATGATCAGCCATGATCATATTGAATGGCGGTGCAGGCTCCAAGGGCCGAATGGCCTACGCCTGTACCTATTTTCTATGTATCTATGTTCAAAATAAATGGTTCGACAAGACGAGTAGGCCATTGCCACCATTGACCAAAGGACAGGTGGTCCGCTTACAGACTGACAAAGGCCACGACCGTATTGGGATGGTTTCTGGTCCCGCTTCGGAGCCACGCTTGTACGTTGTTAGAGCCGCTGGCGGCACCTACAGATGAAATAGACAACATCTTCTGCCTGTGAACGAGCCAATCCCTCCTCCTTATAATCCGGATCGTACAAGTTCATTTCAATCAGCATCTGGTGACCCTCACATACTCTTGCCAGAACAGCAATCCATGTCTGCGACAGTTCCTCTGTCTGTCCCATCTTCACCTGCGCCAGTCTCCTGCTTCAACTCCAGGGACATTGGTCCACTCCCCCACGACAGTGAAATCACCAGCTCTGTCCCCGGAGAAAAAGAATGGAGATGGTCTCTATCGTGCATGTGCCGGTCGTGAAGTATCCGGACTATGTTTGACTTTCCACCAGTCTGTCATCGGTTGTGACAATTGCTTTGCTTAGTTTTGCTTAGTTATGGGTATATATTGTTATAGATTCTTTAAGAGGGGCATGTAGATTAGTGACTCATTCTATGAGTCATGCATTTGTAGTTATGCCCACTTGCTCATTTGCATTCCTCTAGTTTTAAAGTGGACTCTTAAGTGGGAGGTTGTATTGCTTGTAGCCAATAAATCTATGTGACGTGTCATGGTGTACTTAATGCTCTGACTGATGAAGACAAGATTGACAAACTGCTTCTTTATCACCCTGTCTGTCTATCTGTGTTATCGCTTTCAGAGAATCATGAACTCGTACTATTCGGCAGTCTCTGTGTCCTCCTACAACATTCTCTGGGGCTCTGCTGCCATTTACAGTGTAAGTGCTGCTGCTGCTGCTGCACTGATTTAACTTCCCACTTTGCACTTGTCCAAGTTAAATTCAATCTGTCATTCCTTGGCCCACATTTCCAGTTGATCTGGACCCTGCTGCAATTTGAGAGTCAGTCGCTTTTAAAATCCTGTATATCACCAATTTTGCTGCTGCTGTCTACAAACCTACTGAGAGAAAGAGAGGGGGAGAGAGAATAGTACGAGAGCATCATTCTCTGAAAGAGATAACACACAGATAGACTGACAGGGTGATGAAGAAGCAGCAGTTTATCAAGCTTGCTCGCCTTCATCAGTCAGAGCATTGAGTACAAGAGTTAGCAGGGACATCATGTTGGAGCTCCTGTACAAAAGATGTTGGTGTGTGTGTGTGGCAATACTTGGGGAGTAAGTGTTATGTGTCTGTGTGTGTGTGCGTGAGTGTTCTGTGCGTGTGTGAGTGTTCTGTGTGTGTGTGTTTGCGTGAGTGTTATGTGTGTGTGTGTGTGAGTGCGTGAGTGATCTGTGAGTGTGTGCGTGAGTGTTCTGTGTGTGTGTTGTGTGTCAGTGTGAGTGTGTGTCAGTGTGTGTGCTGCTATTCTGGTCACAGCCCAACTACAAGAAGTATTCTTTGTTAGAATCAGTGAGTGGCTAAAAGATTCACAAGGATGTTTATTGGTGCTGGGGTGAAAGTTAAGGAAATACTTGCTCTGCAGGAAATTTACTCCCCAAACTGGACCAAAGGAAACTGAACAGTGGGTGGGTGGGTGATGTTTTAGAGGTATACTAGACCAAGTGGGACCCGTTGGGTCCCAGTCACACGGGAGTCCTGGTCCCCCAGCGAAACCCATTCCCCAATGCAATGTTCCACCACACACCTGTTCCCCCAACGCAATGGCGGGAGCATTCTGTAGCCGGGGGATGGGGACGGCTTCAGGTGGGAAGCGTCCTGCAGCCAGGTGAGGGGGACGGCCAGGCGGGGCCTGTCGGGGGGGGGGCTGTTGGGTGGTTGTATGGGGGAGAGGGGTTGTGGGGGAGGGGGTGTATGGGGGAGGGGGTGTATGGGGGAGGGTGTGTGTGGGGGAGGGGGTGTGTGTGGGGGGAGGGGGGTGTGTGGGGGAGGGGTGTGTGTGGGGAGGGTGTGTGTAGGGGAGGGGGGTGTTGGGGAGGGGGGTGTCGGGTGTGTGGAAAGGAGGGTGGTGTGGGGGTGGGTGTGTGTGTGGGGGATGGCATGTGGGGAGGGGTGTGTGTGGGGGAGGGTGTGTGGGGGGGAGGGGTGGGGGGGAGAGGGGTGGTGAGGGCGTGGGGGAAGGGTGATGGAGGGGGTGTGGGGGAGGGGTTGTGGGGAGGGGGGGTGGGGTGGGTGTGCGCGAGGGGGGAAGTGGGTGTCTGGGAGGGGGGGTGTGTGGAGGGGGGTGGGGGAGGTGGGGTGTGGGGGAGGGGGTTTGTTTGGGAGGGTGTGTGTGGGGGAGGGGGTGTGTGGGGGAAGGGGGATGTGGGGGAGGGTGTGTGTGGGGGACGTGGGGTGTGTGGGGGCCACCAATTCAATTCATTCGATTTCAAGTCAGGCACAGCGCAGGGCCACCAATTCAATTCATTCCATTTCAAGTCAGGCACAGCGCAGGGCCAACAATTCAATCCATTCCATTCCTAGTCAAGTGCAGTGCAGGGCCAATAATTCAATCCATCCCATTTCAAGTCAAGCACAGTACAGGGCCAAAAATTCAATCCATTCCATTTCAAGTCAAGCACAGTGCAGGGCCAACAATTCAATCAGTTCCATTTGAAGTCAAGCACAGTGTAGGGCCAACAATTCAATCTATTCCATTTCAAGTCAAGCACAGTGCAGGGCCAACAATTCGATCCATTCCATTTCAAGTCAAGCACAGTGCAGGGCCAACAATTCAATCCATTCCATTTCAAGTCAAGCACAGCGCAGGGCCAACAATTCAATCCACTCCATTTCAAGTCAAGCACAGTGCAGGGCCAACAATTCAATCCACTCCATTTCAAGTCAAGCACAGTGCTGGGCCAACAATTCCATCCATTCCATTTCAAGTCAGGCACAATGCAGGGCCAACAATTCAATCCATTCTATTTCAAGTCAAGCACATGACAGGGCCAACAATTCAATCCATTCCATTTCAAGTCAAGCACAGTGCAGGGCCAACAATTCAATCCATTCCATTTCAAGTCAAGCACAGTGCAGGGCCAACAATTCAATCCATTCAAGTCAAGCGCAGTGTTGGGCCAACAATTCAATCCATTCCATTTCAAGTCAAGCACAGTGCAGGGCCAACAATTCAATCCATTCCATTTCAAGTCAAGCACAGTGCAGGGCCAACAATTCAATCCATTCAAGTGAAGCGCAGTGTTGGGCCAACAATTCAATCCATTCCATTTCAAGTCAAGCACAGTGCAGGGCTAACAATTCAGTTCACTCTCGGGGCAGGCTCAGTTCAATTCACTCACGGGGCAGGCACAGCTCAATTAATTCACGGGCCAGCAACAGTTCAATTCACTCATGGGACAGGCACAGTTCAATTCACTCACGGCGCATGCACTGCTCAATTCACTCACGGGGCAGGCACAGTTCAATCAGCACGGCACAGACAGAGTTTAGTTCAGTTCACACACGGCGTAGAATCACAGTTCTGAACTCAACTCTCACTCACCGTCTTCCAGAGTTACTGACTCACGTCCGGCCTCCGGGGCTTTACTCTTCTTGCCCCCCGGAAGGGGCGTGCCCTTCATCATGCTGACTGAGAGGCGAGAACCAATCAGCTGATCTCACGATCTTTTAAAATATTCATAACTTTTTTTATTATTTCACCGATCGGAAAAAATCTTGGGGCGGTTAGAGGAGAGGAGGACGGTGAGTAAGATGGCGGTAAAAACATAGCGATATACGGTAGCGTTTTTTCTAAAATGTATTTACAACATAGACAGGAAGTGGTCAAGATGAGACTTTTGGTAACAGTGTAGATATATATACATTGAATAACAATCTGATGAAGAATTAACCACACAGGAACAACATTTTGTAACTTGGAAGAATTTTGCAGGATAAATCTCAACAGTTTGCAATTATTCAGATGCTCCTATTGCCAATTCCGGTATTTACCCCTTAGTTCGTTCAGTGAAAACACCGACTGGAATATTTTCCTTTATTTCACCATGGTGACCACGTTTCTCTGTACCCCCCTGGGAAGCTCTCCCAGTGGATCATGGAACAACACATGTGCTCAAACATAGGAATTAGCATATATATATGGTTGAAATAGTGGGAGGTAACTTACAATGCACAGTAATTCTAGACCAATAACTACAGTATCACATGGTTATATAGGTGGGGACAATCTTTCCACCCGATTTCAATCATACACAATATAATACATCTTAGCCAATCACAATAGCATCGAACATCACATGTTTTACAAGAATGATGTCACAGTAAGGAAAGCGAAACTTAACTAAATTTTACTTCAATATGAGCGAGGAGCTGGACAAAGTAGACTGGAAAGGGATCCTAGCAGGAATGACGGTGGAACAGCAATGGCAGGAATTTCTGGGCATAATCCGGGAGATGCAGGATCATTTCATTCCAAAAAGGAAGAAAGATTCTAAGGGGAGTAGGAGGCAACCGTGGCTGACAAGGGAAGTTAGGGATAGAATAAAACTAAAAGAAAAGATGTATAACACAGCAAAGAGTAGCCAGAAGCCAGAGGATTGAGAAACTTTCATAGGACAACAGAAGGAAACAAAACGGGCAATACGGGCTGAAGGATGATAAATCCCCAGGGCCTGATGGTCTGCATCTCAGGGTCCTCAGGGAGGTGGCTCTAGAAATAGTGGACGCATTGGTGGTCATTTTCCAATGTTCAATAGATTCAGGATCAGTTCCTGTGGATTGGAGGATAGCTAATGTTATCCCACTTTTCAAGAAAGGAGCGAGAGAGAAAACGGGCAATTACAGACCAGTTAGCCTGACTTCGGTGGTGGGAAAGGTGCTGGAGTCAATTATTAAAGAGGTAATAATGGGGCATTTGGATAGCAGTAAAAGGATTAGTCCAAGTCAACATGGATTTATGAAAGGGAAATCATGCCTGACTAATCTTCTGGAATTTTTTGAGGATGTGACAAGTAAAATTGATGAAGGGGTGCCAGAGGATATAGTGTATCTAGACTTCCAGAAAGCCTTTGATAAGTTCCTGCACGGGAGACTGGTGACTAAAATTAGAGCACATGGAATTGGGGGTAGGGTGTCGACATGGATAGAAAATTGGTTGGCAGACCGGAATCAAAGAGTAGGAGTGAACGGGTCCTTTTCAGAATGGCAGGCTGGAAGTGGCTGCAGCTGGAAGCATCTCTTACACGTGTAGTCCTCAAGGACACTGGAAGTCTCGCTGACTTTCCACATCTTGCAGGAGAAACATATTGCTGCCTTAACTGCCATCTTCACTGCACCAGACCAGGGAAGATTAATGCAAGAAAAAAAGACTGTACCTTATCCTGCTGTACCCCTTTATGCCAAAGCCTGTTTTAAAAAAAAATATTTTTATTCTATTAGAAGTAAGTACAATTGTATACAATCATATTTTCATAATACCTTTTATGTACAGCTCCTTATTTAAAAAAAATTGTAATAAAGAAGAAAAAGAAAAAAGTTAGATAATGAAAAATAGAAAAATGTGAGATATATAGTGTGTGAAAAAGAAAAATAAAGAATGAAAAAAGAAAGTTGAGACATAGAAAATAGAAGAAAGAGAATAAAAGAAGAGAAGAGAAGAAAAGAAAATAGAAGTAAGGAGATCATTTATAATCTTGACCATCCGCAGTCACGGATTAGCTTTTACACCTGTTTTGCACCATATGTTTCCAAAAAGACGACAAATGGAGACCAACTCGTTATGAATTGGTCAAATTTATCTATTCGGAGGAATCGCATTTCCTCAAGATGTGCGGTATCCAACATACTTGCAATCCACATTTTGGGCGTTGGTATTGGTGTATTTTTCCAAAATTTATATATTAATTTTTTTGCTATTATTAAACCATAATTAAAAATTGACTTTTGAGATGAGCTCAATTTGTTCCCGTCTTCCATTACCCCAAATATAATCAATTCATTATTGGGTTCCATTTTTGTCTTAAATAGTTTTGTAAATATTTCGAAAATATCACTCCAAAATCCATGAAGTTTTATACAAGAAACAAGACTGTACCTTATCCTGCTGTACCCCTTTATGCCAAAGCCTGTTGATGCAAAGCCTCGCACTTACCCTCCACACAGCCTCACCCCACACGGCTGCTCCACTAGTGTCTGCCTTCCTTTCTATACACCCATAAGGAGCTGTCACTCCGGGATGCTCGGCGCTTTCAGCTGCAGAACTGAATCTGCCCTGATGTAGTTGCTGACATTGAGTCCTGCTATTCTGTTCCTGTTTTCAGTTGCTCACTGAATAGGATACTGATTAAATAACTAGATAAATATATTGTTATAAAAAAGTATTCAAAATATTTCAAAACAATTATCTTTATTAAAGTTTGCACATAGTAATAAATCATATTTAATTTGAAATAATTATTTTTTTGAAAGATTGGACCATAAAGATTTCATTTTACAAGAACTAATGGAAACCAATGAGTGCACTTTTTATTAAAAAAGTACAATTGTGGTGCCATCTTGTGGTCGGGCTACTGGTTAATCGAACCCTCGTTCATCATGTGGTAAGCGGCACGTGAGTGAGGGGCGGGGGTTGGAAAGGAAGTCGAGGGAGTGCCCTGCTGCAATGACACGCAGTTACTCTGGGCTCAGCAACACTGCTATTGTTTTGGAATTAGTTTTTGTGCAATAAAGTTTGTCCTTGAGTTCACAGCGTGTGGCTCACTTTATTACGCTTTATTGGTGACCTCGACGTTTTCCAAACGGTGGTTTTGGATCGCACAATGGAAGCAGCTAACAGCCCGCCCGATGCAGTCGCTAGCCCTCCAGCTCAACAGAACGCCATTGCGGTTAAATTGCCCGTGTTTTGGACGATGCAGACGCACGTATGGTTGGAGCAGGCCGAGGCTCAATTTCATATTCGGCACATTACTGCTGACGACACAAAATATTATTACATGGTCGGGGCCTTGGATAATGACACGGCTGGTCATCTCGTTAATTTACTTCGGCAGCCGCCGGCTGCCGGCAAGTATGACGGCCTGAAGACGCCCCTATTGCGCACTTTCAGGCTGAGCAAGCGGGAGCGGGCTGCGAGGATTCTGTACATGGGTGGTCTCGGTGATCACAAGCCGTTGGATCTGATGTGTGAAATGCTCACCTTGATGGACGGTCATCACCTCTGTTTCCTTTTTGAGCACGTGGTTCTGGAGCAGATGCCCGAGGACATCCGCCTGCTCCTCGCGGGTGAGGATTTTGCTGACCCGCTGCGGCTGGCTGAACGTGCCGACGAGCTGTGGCAGCCAAACAGCAGGGGGCCTTTTCTATCGGTCGGGTGTCGGCGAGGCCGCAACGCTGCCAGCGGTCATTTTCTGTGTCAGTTGAGTGTTCCATCGGAAGGCTGGTTTCCAGCTGGTTAGAGGTAGATGGTGTTGCTACCACCAACGCTGGGGTCCTGCAGCCCAGCAATGCCGTCCATCCTGCTTGTATCCGGGAAATGCTGTGGCCCAACAAAGCCGCCCACCCTGCTCGTATCTGGGAAACGCTGCGGCCGGCCAGAAGAATCGCCTCTACACCTGGGACCGTCATTCGAGGCGGCGGTTTCTGGTTGACACAGGTGTGGAAGTCAGATGAAAGCCAATGTATTAAAAGCATTCTTTACCACTATCTATCTGTGACAGCACTTTCAGAGAACTATGTACCCGTACTGCAGGATTGCTCTGCTCTACCACTCTCCCTAGAGCCCTACCATTGTGAAGGTCCTGTCCTGGTTGAACTCTCCAAAATACAACACCTCACACTTATTTGCACTAACCTCCATTAGCCATTCTTTAGCCCATTTTCCTAGCTGAGCAAGATCATAACCAGCTTCACCGCCTACAATACTACCTACTTTAGTGTCATCTGAAAGCTTACTAATCATGCCGTGTACATTCTCAACTATGTACAAAAGCATGATTACTAAGTTTGCAAATGACACATCTGTGTTTGCAGAGGAAAATATTTGGGGTAAGGGGTGGTTTGGGTGGGAATAAAAGGGTGAACCAAGGAGTTTCAGAGGGAGAGGTCTCTGCGGGAAGGGGAAAAGAGTGGCGATGAGAAGATGTGACTGGCAGTGGGATGGCGGATGTTTTGGAGAATGATATGCTGGGTGTGGAGGGGCGATACGCAAGGACCATCCTTGCTCTATCTGGAGGGGAGGGGGGAGCAAGAGCTGAACTATCTCGTGCAGTGAAGCTACCCAAGCAAAATAAAGGTGCTGAAAGAATACGAGGTGGCCTCATTCTGGTAATGAAGGAGGCCCAGGACAGAAAGGTCAGTATGGGAATGGGAATGGGACGGGGAGATAAAATGGTTAAGGAACCTGGAGATCTAACTGGCCCTGGTGGACCAAATGTATATATTCGACAAAATGGTTGCCCAGTCTAAGTTTGGTCTGGGTGAAGAAGTAAAGAGGCCACATCAGGAGCACAGAATGTAGTAGAGGGTAGAGGAGGTGCATGTGACCTCGTCTCACCTGGAAGGACTTTGGGATTCCTGGATGGATGTGAGGAAATATAGGGACCAGTGTTACATTTCCTCTGGTTCCTGGAGAAAGTACCTGGGGAGGTGCTGGTTTGGGTGGGTCATCACCGCTGCTGATTTCCCATCCACAACTCCAACCTTATGGTCTCAGTCCCCAAATCCACAGATTGGACTGGCTTGGCTAACCCATTGTTTCTCACTGCTGCACTGAACTAATCTCCAAATACCTCAATTCCATTTCTCCCTTGATTCCCTCTTCGAAATCAAGCCCCCGAGTCCTGGAAACAACCTCATAAATCTTCTCTGGACTCTTTCCAGCTTAATGCTATCCCTGACCAAAATTGAACACAATGCTCTAAATGTAGGCTCACTAATGTCTTGCACAATTGCATCATAATGTCCAACTTCTATACTCAACACCCTGACTGATGATGGTCAATGTAACAAAAGTTTTCTTTACCACCCTAGCTACCTGTGCTGCCACTTTCATGGAACCGTTTAGCTGTACTAGAAGCCCTCTGCTCTACATTTCCCAGAGCCCCACCATTCATCCTGCCCTGGTTAGACTTCACAATGCAAACCTCACAATTACCTGCATTAAGCTCCATTAGCCATTCTTCAGCCCACTTGCCCAGCTGATCAAGACCCTGCTGTAATTTTTGATAACCATCTTCATTGTGTATAATGCTACTCACTTTAGTATTATCGGAAAACTTACTAATCATGCCTAGTACATTCCCATCTAATGTACAAAAGCATGATTAGTATGTTTGCAGAGGATGCATCTCCTGTGGCTGCAGGGAAACGTATCGGGAAAGGTGGTCATTTAGGTGGGAAAGGATGAGTGAACCAAAGAGTTGCGGAGGGAGCAGTCTGTGCGGAAAGGTGTGGGGATGGGAAGTTGCAAAGTCTGGTGGAATGAAAAGCAAAGGACCAGGACAAGGGGAGCTTTATGCTTATTCCGTCTGTGGCCTGGAGGGGGGGGGGTGAAGGTGGTGAGAGTGAGTGAGAACTGAATTGCAGGATATATATGGAGGAAGTATAGGAACAGGTATTACATCTCTTGCGGTTGCAGGGGAAATTACCTGAGAGGGGATGGTTTGGGTGGGAACGAAGTAGTGTGGAGGGAGCAGTCTCTGTGGATAAGGATGGGAAGATGTGACTGGTAGTGGAGATGTAGGTGGCTGAGATGACAGATTTGGAGGCAGGTGGTATGAAAGGTAAGGAGCAGGGTAACTATCCTTGTTCATTTGAGGAGAGGGGGAATGAGCGAAGAACTACAGGACACGGGAGATACAGGTGAAGGATCCATATATACGTACGACAGCAGGGGAGAACCATGTTTGCTAAAGAAAGAGGATGTCCTCGAGTGGAAAGCCTCATCTTGAGAGCAGATGCAACAGAGATGGTGAAATTGAGCGTAGGGGATGGCATCGTTGCTAGGGGCAGGGTGGGATGATGTATAGTCTGTGGGAGTCATTGTGTGTGTACAGTAGTTGATGTCTGTCAATAATCTGTCCCTTGTAATGGAGACGGAGAGATCAAGAAAGGGGAGAGCGATGTCAGAGATGTTCCAAGTGAATTTGAGGACAGGGTGGAAGTTACTGGTGAAGTTAATGAAATCAGCAAGTTGTGTCTGGGTGCAGGAGGCAGCCCCGATGCAGTGGAGAAAGAGTGGAGCAGTAGTATATGTTTGGAATAAGAACTGTTTGATTATAACCAATGAAAAGAAATGCTTTGCTGGGGTCAAGGTGCTGCCCATGGTTACACCTTTAACTTGAAGAAAGTAAAAGGAGTCAAAAGGAAAGATGTTGAGAGTGAGGACAAGTTCCACCAGGTGGAGGAGAGTGTTAACAGAGGGGAACTGAATGGGTCTCTGGAGGAGGAAGCCGAGGGCTCCAAGACCTTCCTGGTGGGGAATAGAAATATAAAGGGACTGAAGGTCCATGGTGAAGATGAGGGAATGGGGGCCTAGGAATTGAAAGTTATTGATGTGTGGAAGAGTGCGAGAGGTATCTCAAATGGAGGCCAGAAGGGAGGGGGCAGGGGAGAGGGGGGGTTTTGGGAAGGAGATAGAAAGGAGCAGTACAGGGCTGAGTAACTACAAGGTTGGAATCTGTGCAGGGGAGGTTGCCTGAGGCAATGACACCCAAATCACCTCTTCCTCCCAGGTAGTTTCTCCTGCGACCGCAGGTGGTGCTATACCCCTCACTCACGTCCATCCAGGGACATCAAGATGCCCTTCCAGTGGAGATTATATTATAATCCAGTTCCAGATTATATTATCATCTTTAAAATATAAGATTACAAAGGGTTTGGACACGCTAAAGTCAGGAAACATGTTCCCGATGTTGGGGGAGTCCAGAACCAGGGGCACACTTTAAGAATAAGGGGTAAGCCATTTAGAACCGAGACGAGGAAACATTTTTCACACAGAGAGTTGTGAGTCTGTGGAATTCTCTGCCTCAGAGGGTGGTGGAGGCCGGTTCTCTGGATACTTTTAAGAGAGAGCTAGGTAGGGCTCTTAACGATAGCGGAGTCAGGGGATATGGGTAGAAGGCAGGAACAGGGTACTGAATGGGGATGATCAGCCATGATCACAGTGAATGGCGGTATTGGCTCAAAGGGCCGATGGCCTTCTCCTGCACCTATTGTCTATTTTATATTGTCTATTGAGGCAGGGGCTCACACGCATATCCTCCAACCCCATCCACCACACTCAACCTCCCGATGCGGTCTCCTACCATCGGCAAGAACAAGTGCAGATCAGGCGACTGATCCACCAAATACATGCACTCAGTCGACCAAGGCCTGCCATATGTCCTGGGTGCTAGGCTCTTTGTACCCTCTCTTGCTTGAGTGACCCTCCAATCCTAGGCCACCTCCATCAATAAGAGTGAGGCCACACTCAAAAGTGGAAGAACACCTTATATTCCACTTGGGTATTTTACAACCCAACAGCATGCACATTGAATCCTCCCATTTAGCTAAATGTGGATGCACACATTTCAGAATGAAAGGGACAACGTTTAAGATTAAGGGACGGAATACCTGCAAATGATTGAACGGTTCACTTCTGGATGAGCACAAATGTAACCCAGGTATCACTGGTTACTCTCGCGCTTGCCAGCAATGGTGGCAATTGCTGGCAAGCATTCTGATTGATATGTTCTGCAAAAAAGTATAAATAGTAGGATTAAACGAGAACTTACCTAAGTTTGAAGTTTGATCTTTATTTTATGAGGAGTTACGTAGGTGATTACGTGAAGAACCCCGCCAGTGCGCCTGCGCGTCAATCTTCAAAGCAGCGGTGTGAAATCACGAAAAACAACAACGAAAGTAATATAATCTCATAATAAAACGAGTAATACAAGAACTTTCATCTGACCTTTATGATAGAGGGTAGGGTCGTGGTGGGCACGTAATCACCTACGTAACTCCTCATAAAATAAAGATCAAACTTCAAACTTAGGTAAGTTCTCGTTTAATCTTACTATTTTACTTCGGAGTCACGTGAAGATTTTAAAGCTTTGTGATTTCATGCCGCGGATCAATCCCGGCTTCTCACTGCATAGATTGACTCGGAACGAGAATAATCAATCATGCATTCATAATAACATTTGTACCACAAATGCAGTAATTCATTTCAATAATGAAATGAATCAGATCCCCTTTAAACCAGAGGAATTTACACAGAACTTAAAATAGTTTCTGCAAACAACCACGCATTAACAATAGGCCGATGGTAAAAATGTTGAAACATCAACTCATTGGACCACCCGGCGGCTGCGAGGATATGGTCGACGGGGACGTCTTTTGCCCTGCCCGCCGACGTTTCTGCTGCCGTAGGCGAGTGAGACGTAAAAACATAAGTGTTAATACCAGCAGCTGTTAAGACTTATTTTATCCATCTGGAAATAGTCCGTATTGAAACTCTCTTGTGTGGTTTCTTGTGTGTGATCAACAACCCAGTTTCCGTATTCTCAAATTCTTTGTGACCTCAATGTGTTGTAATAAATATGTCTTAATACAGAGACATGGATCATTTGGATATGCTGCTAGCATAATTTTAAATCCTGTCACACCTGGCCTAATTTACTTTAGTAGGTCATAGATATAGAATGTAACCTTGTCTTCAGTTACTTCCATACTGTCTATTTGTAATTTTCCAAGTGTTTGCACTCGTTGTGCTGTCACTCATGCCATAAGCATGAATACTTTATACTGAGCTTGACCAAAGGTAAAGACACACTTGATGACCATTCACGAAGTAGTTTCAGTACCACACTTACATCCCAGATTGTCACGTACCTAGGTTTCAGTGGTTTGGAATTAAAGATTCCTTTCATTAGTCTGGAAACAATTGGGTGTGACCCAATTGAGTTTCTTTCTGAATCCAGAACCAAATATGAGGACAATGCATTTCTGGCTGAATTAATTGCACTACAACACAGACCTTCATCATAATAAAGTTTTGACAGAAATTCTAAACATTTGAAATATCTGCAGTACTTTATTGCACATTCTTTTGTACACAGAACTCTTCCCATTTCTTAATATAAGAAAGGTACTGTTTTTGAGTGCTCTTCCTCCAGGCTCCCGTAAGCATGTCCACAGTATGCTCAGACAGTCCTCATCCCAGAAAAGGCATTCTTAAAACCTGTAAATCAACACATCCAAACGATCATATAATGGATGTTGTTCCCCTGTACAGGGTGCAGCAATAAATTACTCTTTTTTGGGACTTTCATCAACATTTGTGTTGTTAATTCTAATATCAACGGATATCATGGCTGTGTAGGCCAATCTGGTACTACCAATACCCTTGAAGCAGCATCTTGCCTCATTTTAAGCAAACATTGGCTTATGAGGCAGAAAGGTGGAAATATATATGAAAACATACCACCCCAATGTAGCGAGAAAGCATCAATCGCCAATGCTCCTGGATCTGGTTTCCATGAGACATATCTCGATAGCTGATGATTCAAGTCGATGTCGGTCATTCCAAATCTGATTACTATATCATTGAATACCTCTTGATTCAACATCCATTCTTTATTATCATGGAACTTTTCATGACCTGGTGTCTGCTATCGTGTTCATTCTACCTGGTAGATAGATAGCTGAAATCCAAATGTTCTTTTCAATACACCAAGACCAAAGTTGATTTAACCATTTTGTCACATGACACCGACTTAATTCCACCCATATCATTAATATAGGCAACTACTGTTGTGTTTATTAATGTGAACTTGAACCTTCCTTTTAGTTGTGTTAGAACCATAAGCTTGGAGTCCATAGAAACCTCCTAAAAGCTCCAAATAGGTAATTCCCCATGTCTGCAGTAACACTAACTTTTCCTGATTCCATCTACCTCCACAGCTCCATGTTAAGTCAGTTGCACCCCATCCTAGTGCACTGGCATCAGTTTCTAATATCATGGAATGTTGTTCAATCAGGACTATGCCTGAACTGCTTGAGACATGTAGAATCCACCACTGCAGCTTAGAAACAGCATTTGTTGTTACTTGCATGGTTCTATCAAAATGACCAGCATTTACTCTCAGTGCCTGTTCTTTGATTCTCTGCAGCTGTTGATAATGTAATGGTCCATACTGGACTGCTGGGAATCTACTAATTTTCCCAGTACTCGAGCCACCTGTCTGATTAGAGGTTTTTGCTCGTTTAACAGATTACTGCAATCTTTAATCAACTCCACCCTTTTTTCACTGGGCAAAGTAATTTGCATTTGGGCTAAATCAATTGTGAACCCCAAATAATCAATCGAGGTTCATGTTTTTAACCTTGATTTCTTTGGATGAATTTAGAAACCCCCAAACTTTCAAAAGTTTGCTTTTATTACTGCAACCGATGCTTCTGTTGACTGTTTTGTCCTTCCTATAATCAGGACATCATCCAGGTATGCCATTAGTACATGCCCCTGGCTCTCAGCAACCCCACAATTGATTTTAACAATTTTATGAATATTCTGGGAGGGAACGTTAACCCATTAGGCAGAGCTTTGAACTGCCCTAATTGGTTCATCCATGTAAATTTAAGATACTTCGTATCTTGCAAGTGAACAGACACTGAACAAAAGGATTCAGACTTGTCAAGTCTATAATAATCCTACATCCTCCATCCTTTTTTGATCGAGGGAATATATTTGACCCAAATTGGTGAATTTGGTAGACTGATTCTTCAATAACACCTTTTATATATAGGGTTTTGAAGCGCAACTTGAACCTCCATTACTTCGCAAAGTGGAGAGTTCTGCTAGGAACATGCTGGACAGGCAAATCATAATTTGGATTGAATTCAATTCGAAATCCTTGTATATTATTCAGAATTACCACATCTGAAGTAATCTTCTTCCAATGTTTATAGAAGAGACGTAATCTGCCTCCAACTTTTGGACTTAATCCAGTTAGTATGTTCCCCTGAAAACCATGTCCACCTACCTCTTTGAGTCATTTGAGTATTCTGAGATCCCTGGATTCTCCCGGAAGCACCACCACTGGTCCTTACTCCCGCTGCAGGCCGCCAGCTACGTCCCTGCGTTGATGAGCGACTTGGTCCTGGTCTAGGATCCGTATGATGTCTGAAAGGATACTTCCTCTTTACAGACTTTGCAACCATTGATGTTTTTATTAATCCTGTTTTCGCTTCATCTTCCAACTCTTCAATACGTCTCCCGAGATCCTCTCCAAAGAGTAAGTTGGGTAATTGTATATTACTTGGTTTGCAGAGTGCTGCGAATTTCGGATTCATAGTGGGCCGTATAGCACTTTCCTCGGATAATTGATCTCGAAGTGGGTGCTGCATAGCAACCCCAGTGCTTCCTGATGCAACTTCGTCATCTCTTGGCTGTTACCTGCTATTGTGGTAAAAGCAGTTATTCCAGAACCCAGCAGCTTTAATATTCTCTGCAACTGATTACAGATAATTTGGTTCACTGCTGCTGCTTTCAGCAACCCACAGTTACTTGGGGTCTCCTGCTTTCTTGCAGTCTCATCCATCTCCTGCTGTTCCAGCTGATGGTAAACCAAGTAATTTATTAAGGAGGCCAGTTCTTCTCCTAATGGCTCTCCTGACCCTGACGGGGCAGCGAATCCTACTGCCAGGGGTGGAACATCTGGCAGCTGCCATTCATCGCCTTGTACAGCCTCACCGTCCGAGTCGGGGTCTGAAATCTCATGACCCGTAGCACGCTCCTCATTCCTGAGGGTGCATTCCATCAGCCCTGAGCCAGGTGCTGTTAAGCTGCTTCCTGCAGCTTGGATTACAGTACACTCCTTCCTGAGTGAACTTTGCTCCAACAGCCTATGGAAAAGGCTTTCTATTTGGGCAATACGCTCGAAAGCAGTATCTAGCCCTGTACCAGGAGCTGTTTGAGCAGCTTCCAGCAGCTTGGCTTTCAGTACACTCCTCCCTGAGTGAACTTTGCTCCAACAGCCTCTGTAAAAGGCTTTCTTTTTGGGCAATACGCTCGAAAGCAGTATCTAGCCCTGGAGCTACTTCCATTCCCTGGGACTCCCTCCGTGGGCCGTTGGGATTTAAACTTCGTCTTTTGCCCGACAGGCGCTGACTGTGTTTACACCAGCCCCAGGTCCACAGTCGCTATGCTCACCGCTGGTGACTGTACCGGGGTTTAGAGGCGGTTGGTCTCTAACCGCAGACTTCCGACTTTCCCGACTTCTGTCGGCTGTGTCGCTCGCCTCTTCCCCCTGTCTGTTTTTTCCATGGCGTCTGTGGAAAAATCCCCATAGACCCACAGTAAACGGACCTGGAAAACATGAAAAAAGTTTCTACTTACCTTGTAGTTGAAAAACTACAAACCACTGTAGGAGCTCTGCTCCTCACGTCCGTTTGCGTCAAGGCGTCTGACGTAATGACGCACAGGCGCACTGGCGGGGTTCTTCACGTAGTCACTCACATGACTCCGAAGTAAAATGAGAAATATACCAAGTTAAAAGTTGAAGAATAACATTTTCTGATCATCACCAAAAGTACAAACTAATTTTACAAATCTAAATTCTTCTGAAAACAAAGCATTGAGTTTTTCCAATCAACTTACATCGTAGTGCAGGGTGTAAGTCATAGTTTGCTAAATATCTTGTATATTTAGCTCTAATGACATTTACCATATTGTATTATTCTAGGCATTATTTGGACTCTAAGTCCATTTCTTAATACTAAATTACTTTAATTAATATTAGATAATATTATTTTTTGACAGTTCAGACAATGAAAGACTTTCCATTAAAAAAACGTAAAGCCTCTGTCTCACGTGTTTGCGGTCATCGGCGGTGAAGCGCGGCTTCGCCTGTAGAGTGGACCGCACGGCAACGGCGAGAGCGCCGAGCCTATCCATGGGAGCGCCACACGGATGCTGCGCGGGGGCCGAGTGATTCAAATACGGCTGGTCCCACGTGCTTGCGGTAAGTTAAAAATATGTTGCCTTACCGGAAGCTTTTGTTGCACGTACATCGGGTGACCATCGCACGGCCTGTCGAACGAGCATGCGATCCTGGACTTTGACGGGAGGGAGGGAGGGAGGGAGGGAGGGGGGACGTCCATTTTGAGAGGAGTCAAGCTCGAGCCTGACGCCATTTGGAGCGGAGTCTGGAAGCTCGAGCCTGACGCCATTTATTTTTCAGGTAAACAAAAGTCGCTGGCTATTTTTGTTCTTAAAACAACTCTTGTTATAGAAATGTGTTTTATAAAAGTCAATTTTATAAAAGGGGTTAGGGCCTAACAATTGTAGACCAGCAATAACAAAGTTAGTAATAACAATAGGATGATTGTATATAAAAATAAATCAGTGGTCCCTCGTGGTTGTCTGCATGGAGTTTGTAAATCAGAGAACCATGTTCTTAGAGAGACCATGAACATAGAACAGTATAACACAGGAACAGGCCCTTTGGCCCACAAAGTCCATGTCAACTCTGCCCACGTAAACTTTTTCAGAATATTCGCACTTATTCTTTCTCTTAATTTTACAGCAAACTTGATTAGGACCTGTAAACTACTGCACAATGGAAGACATTGACATTGCATTGCTGCTACACCAACATACTCTTCTCTTAGCAGCAGCCGTTATGGTTGCAGGTCATCCGTGCAGCAGTTCAACAAAGAAGGTTATGAAGAAGAAGCCCAGGAAGAGGTCTGTGTGGATGAGGTCTTTGTTCCGGATGAGACCTACTTTGGGCCAGTATGAGACCATGATGACGGATCTGCAGCGGGTAGATGATGCTGCCTTTAGAAATTTCACCAGGATCCCGCCTGACCTGTTTCAGGAGCTCAAGACACGAGTCGGACCTCTACTGCAGAAAATGGACACCGTCATGCGGAAGTCACTGGAACCAGGCCTGCGCCTAGCCATCACCCTCCGCTACCTTGCATCAGGGGATTCCTACAAGAGCCTGCCATATAACTTCCGTGTGGCTCACAACACCATCAGCGGTGTAGTCCGAGAGACGTGTGACGCCATCAACAAAACATATGATGAGCTTATTGACTGCCCAACTACACCAGACGGGTGGAGGAGTGTGGCGCACGGCTTTCAAAGCAGATGGAACTTCCTGCACACATGTGGGGCTGTTGACGGGAAGCATGTGGCCATCCGGTGTCCACCCGGGGGAGGTTCTGTGTACTTTAACTACAAGAAGTTCCATTCCATCGTGCTGTTAGCTGTGGTAGATGCAAACTACAACTTCATGTTTGTGAATGTGGGCACACCTGGCAGTGCCGCAGATGGAGGGATCTGGATAGAGACCTCCCTTGGGCAAGCATTGGAAGAAGGGAGAGCAGGCCTTCCAGATCCAGAACCTCTGCCGGGAGAAGACAACCCTGACATCCCCTACGCACTGGTTGGTGATGGTGCCTTCGCACTCAGGCCATGGATGATGAAGCCATACCCTTCACAGGGGGGTGTCAAGGGAGCAAAGGATCTTCAATTACAGGCTGTCCAGGGCTAGGAGGGTATTGGAGAATGCTTTTGGTATCCTTGCTAGCAGATTCAGATGCCTGCTGACAACAATGGAGCAGGAGCCCGAGAATGTGCAGGCCATTGTCTACGCGGCATGTGTCCTCCATAACCTGATCCGCACCAGAGGTGCGTCTAGAGCCTTGGTGGAGGGTGACACGATGGACAAACAGACAGGTGAAGTCACACCAGGTTCATGGAGAGCTGCAAGACCGGCATCACCGATGGTGGCACTAGGGTCATTGCAAGGAAACACCAGCAACAGAAGAGCAAAGGAGCTGAGGGACCATCTCTGTGCTTACTACAACTCAGAGCGAGGCAGTGTACCCTGGCAGGACAATGTGTTTTGAGGATCAAAAGCAAACAGGGGATGTCAGGGTTGTGTTTTCACGGCAGAGGTACCCGATCATGAAGGCCCCAGATCTAACAAAAGTGCGATCTATGTATGTTGATGGATGGTTTTACATTGTGAAATTATTAATTCTGTGTTAATAGTACCACCTACATCACCTATTTTAAAATTGCCTGATCTTTAAAGCGTTTAAATGCCATTGTTTGATTTTCATGGCTTATAATGAAAACATTTTGCAATTCAATGCTATTCTATGCCTGTTTGTGTTTTATTTCTCGAATAAATCAATGCTTTTGTATGTGAGATGCATTCCATCATTTCAGGTTGTTTCCATATGAAAGATCTACGCCATGATTAACAGACACTTTTTTCCACAATACTATATTAAATTTAAACTGTTTATTTAGTGGAAACAATTAACATATTGAAAAACAAGCAATTCTTTTTAAATATGCAACACAATTCAACAGAACATTGTTCATTAGTGAAAGCAAACTAATAACGTAGTGAGAAACAGTGAATTAAACGGTAATGTGCAACACACAAGCAGGCACAACAGTGAATTTTGGGGGCAACGTCACTCCTACGGCACATGTCAATCTTAAATATATAATTCTGCGTCTTCTGTGCCGGAGTTTGTGCCATCTTCGGGACCCTCAAATTGGACATGGAATTCGCTTTCCCCTAGCCTATCCATGCCACGTGATGAATGATGTGGCGGTGGGGTGTGTCCACTGACATAGTGGGGGGGGGGGGCTGCCATCCAGGGGTATGTCACAGGACGGTATTCCATCCTTGCCTGTGGGCAAAACACATAAGCGTATCAATATGTATCGGTGCCAAACAAATCATATAAAACAAATCACAACCTTTCACATGCTGTGTGTTAGAGAAAATCTTGAGTCAGGCTGAAGACTCAAAAATGTTTCACAGTGTACCTGGTGGGGATATTGTGGTGGCACCCTCGTCTGTTGCAGTGGCACTAATGGCATATGCCTTATCGGACTCTGCAACACAAAGAAAATCGTAGTAAATGAATCATAGACGGCATTAAATTAAAACTTTTTTAATTTCAATAAACTTTGATTTAAATATTTTACTGGCTGAGGAAGTCTGTGCGCCCTTGCCAAGGACAATCCCTCCATACTATAGCGTTGCCAATTTTCCTCAGGGATCAAGAACATCTGCTCCCTGAGTAACATTGCATACGCATGCACAATTCTCTAATGGGACGTCCTTGGCTGTGAGAAAGCGGTGATCATGCCCGACGTTGTCTTTGCCTGTTCCATGATCTGCAACAAGTGAGTACAATCATGATAATTATATTGTGGGATGCGATGGAGAAACGTGGAAGTAGGGCGGAGCGAAAGAGATTTGATGATGGGTAATCCAAAAGCACTTACATCCCTGAACATGTCCCGTTGCAGACTTTGGACAGGCACCTCGCTATCTGACGCAGTTGTGCTGACCCGCTTCCGTCTTGCATGCTGCTGCAGTTCGACAGCAGTGCATGACCCGGATGGTCCATGTGAAGGTCCCACTAGCGGATCAGGCTCACCCTCACTCGAGTCCGCGCACGTTGATACACCCACAGTACACTAGAAGAAAGTGAATGCGTATCATAAATGTGCAAGGCCATCAGGACGTAGCAGGAAAAGTGAACAAGTTATCATTGTTAAAAATATTTTGTACTGACTTGCCAACTAATATTTATTGTCACATAATTTTCTGAGTTATTCACGTTCCTGCAACTTTCCTTCCTCTGCACTCTTACAATGTGGTCCCGCACGAACCCCCATTTCTCATATATCCACTGGTCTCTGTCAGTCAGTGTCCTACTGCCAGAGCCAGACTTGCCAAGACCTTGCGATATATTCCCGAACCGTGTCCTCTGACTCTTTAGCCATTGACACAGTTGGTCATCTGTGAAAAGATAGCATAAATGAAGATAAGTGTTGAGCAACTTATAATATGAATTACATAGATACATAGAAAATAGGTGCAGGAGTAGGCCATTCGGCCCTTCGAGCCTGCACCGCCATTCAATACGATCATGGCTGATCATCCAACTCAGTATCCCGTACCTGCCTTCTCTCCATACCCCCTGATCCCCTTTAGCCACAAGGGCCACATCTAATTCCCTCTTAAATATAGCCAATGAACTGGCCTCAACTACCCTCTGTGGCAGAGAGTTCCAGAGATTCACCACTCTCTGTGTGAAAACGTTTTTCCTCATCTCGGTCTTAAAGGATTTCCCCCTTATCCTTAAGCTTTGACCCCTTGTCCTGGACTTCCCCAACATCGGGACAATCTTCCTGCATCTAGCCTGTCCAACCCCATAAGAATTTTGTACGTTTCTATAAGATCCCCTCTCAATCTCCTAAATTCTAGCGAGTATAAGCCAAGTCTATCCAGTCTTTCTTCATATGAAAGTCCTGACATCCCAGGAATCAGTCTGGTGAACCTTCTCTGCACTCCCTCTATGGCTATATGGTCCTTCCTCAGATTTGGAGACCAAAACTGGTACGCAATACTCCAGGTGTGGTCTCACCAAGACCCTGTACAACTGCAGAAGAACCTCGCTGCTCCTATACTCAAATCCTCTTGCTATGAAGGCCAACATACCATTCGCTTTCCTTCACTGCCTGCTGCACCTGCATGCCTACTTTCAATGACTGGTGTACCATGACACCCAGGTCTCGCTGCATCTCCCATTTCCTAATCGGCCACCATTTAGATAATAGTCTGCTTCCCGTTTTTGCTACCAAAGTGGATAACCTCACATTTATCCCACAATTATAACTGCATCTGCCAAACATTTGCCCACTCACCCAGCCTATCCACGTCCACCTTGCAGTCTCCTAGCATCCTCCTCACAGCTAACACTGCCCCCCAGCTTAGTGTCATCCGCAAACTTTGGAGATGTTGCTTTCAATTCCCTCGTCCCAGATTCATTAATTATAAATTGTAAATAGCTGGGGTCCCAGCACTGAGCCTTGCGGTACCCCACTAGTCACTGCCTGCCATTGTGAAAAGGACCCGTTTACTCCTACTCTTTGGAACCCTCAATTACAAACACAGAAATGTAGATAAACTGAAAAATATGTACTTACAAGAGCAGTCAGGGAACTCCTTCGCCTTTTCTCCAATTATGATGTTACGGAGACCCCTGTTCCTAAAATCACGGTGGGTTCTTGTAGTACAGCTCATGGTGTGCCTGATACCATTCCACCAGGTCCCCCTCTTGTTCTCGGAAAAAATTATATGGCTGTGAGCCAGACCTGTTCCACACCCATGCAGGGATATAAGCTGGAAGCAGGACATGGGCCAGCAGATGGAGAAAGCAGATGGGGCAGCAGATGTGGAAAGCAGTTGAGGCAGGAGATGGGGCAGGAGATGGGACAGGTAATGAAGCAGGGGCAGGGGCAGGGGCAGGGGCAGGGCCAGTGGCTGACCCTCCAGCACCTGAATGTTTCCATTATAACCTTTTTTACTTTATCCTGCATCGATCTCCTTAAACTCCTTGTTCTCTCATGTTGCCAGTCAACTGTCAAATACACCGTTGAAAAACACGGTAAAAATGCTACACTGTTGAAGTCTCAGATCTCGCGTGGTTTGGGACGTGAACAGCAAAGAAAAAGGGTGGGCCGACTGCGATGACGTCATTTTGGATCTGAGGGGCTGTGGCGGCGGCCGTCCTGATCCGCGGCGCTGTAGCGGTGGCTGTGCCTGCGGCCGTGCCGCACACGTGCCTCACTGGCGGAGGCTGTCGCGGTGCAAGTTTGGACGCACGGCGCTCGAGCCACACTGGCGGCTGCCGTGCGGGCGGCCGTGCCGCACTCGTGCATCACTGGTGGAGGCTGTGCGGTAAGAAAATATTTTCAACAGTGTAGGTTTTATTTTAGCACCGTGCGGTGTTGGGAACACCGCCGCAGGGCCCCGGAATTGGTGCGTTCTCACGAGTGGCGCGGTCTATGGCGCGGCAGATTCTTCCCGTTTCGCCGCCAATGACCGCAGACTCGTGAGACAGGCCTTTATCTACCCCATGAGAATAGTCACACTTCACCCTTGGATAACTAAATGTAACGGCTCTGCAAACCAGTTGCCTAATCTGTGATTGGGTTTCCATACAGAGATGGGAGGCACAGTGACACAGATAGTAGAGTTGCTACCCCACAACGCCAGAGACCCAGGTTCGATCCTTGATTGCGCTCAGTCTACCTAAACCTACCTGATCTCCCAATTGCTAAACACTTTAATTCCCCCTCCCATTCCCATACTGACCTTTCTGGCCTGGGACTCCTCCAATGTTCCTTACAGAGGTCTAAGAGCCGTTGGAGAGGTCGCAGAGGGAGGAGCTACACCCGAGCGGTAGACTTAAAAAGGAGCGCGGGGGCTTGTTCCTTACAGAGGTCCAAGAACCGTTGGAGAGGTCGCAGAGGGAGGAGCTACACCCGAGCGGTAGGACTTAAAAGGGAGTACCGAAATCTGTAACGTTCCAAGATCCACTTCAAAACAAGTGGGTTTGAGGAACCCGCTGATTGGTGGACGCAGACAAGAGTGAGCAGCTGATTGGGAGTTCAGATCCATGCTGATTGTACTGTATTGTATCAGTTTTGTTTTGTATTGTATCAAGTTTTTGTATTGTAGCAGTTTGTTTTGTATTTCTATGCAGGGTAAGGGGAGTATGAGGGCCAGGGCAGTTACTGTTCTGGATGTCAGATGTGGGAAGTCATGGAGTCTGATAGCCCTCCAGACGTCCACATCTGAGCCAGGTGTATCGAGATGGGGCTCCTAATGGATCGTATTAGGAACCTGGAGCAGCAGCTCGATGACCTCCGTCTGGTCAGGGAGAGCGAGGAAGTCATTGAGAGGAGTTACAGGGATGTGGTCACTCCAACACCACAGGAGGCAGGTAAGTGGATCACAGTTGGGAGAGGCAAGGGGCACAGGCAGGGACTAGAGAGTACCCCGGTGGCTGTACACCTTGACAATAAGTACTCCTGTTTGAGCACTGTTGGGGTGGGACAGCCTACCTGGGGGTAGCGACAGCGGCCGGGCCTCCGGTATAGAGACCGGTCCTGTTGCTCAGAAGGGTAAGGAAAAGAAGAGGAGGCAATATTAATTAGGGGACTCTATAGTTAGGGTCAGACAGGTGATTCTGTGGACGCAGTCGGGAGACCCGGATGGTAGTTTGCCTCCCTGGTGCCAGGGTCTGTGATGTGTCTCAACGTGCCCAAGACATCCTGAAAGGGCAGGGAGAGGAGCCCGAGGTCGTGATACATATAGGTACCAATGACATAGGTAAAAAAAGAGAAGAGGTGCTGAAAGGAGAATTTTAGGGAGTTAGGAGGGGAGTTAAAGAGAAGGACAGCAAAGGTAACAATCTCGGGATTACTGCCTGTGCCACGCGACAGTGAGAGTAGGAATGGAGCGAGGTGGGAGGATAAATGCGTGGCTGAAGGACTGGTGCAGAAGGCAGGGATTCAAATTTCTGGATCATTGGGACCTCTTTTGTGAAGGTTTCGACCTGTACAAAAAGGATGGGTTGCACTTGAACCTGAGGGGGACCGATATCCTGGCAGGGAGATCTGCAAAGGCTACTGGGGAGACTTTAAACTAGAATGGTTGGGGGACGGACTCAAATAGAGAATGCTATTAGACGGTGTGTGAGGCAGGAGGCAGAGAAGGAAAGCACTCAGACCCAACATGTAGGGAGGAAGAAGAAAACAATAATAAACAGAGAATAAGAGGTGGTGGGGTTCTTAAATGGGTGAGCAGAGAAACAGAGGGGTGTAAAATGCGGCGGAAGCAATAGGCAGCAAGGTGAAAAGTAAAAGTGGCAGGCAGACAAATCCAGGGCAAAAATTAAAAGAGCCACTTTTCAACATAATTGTATATGGGGTAAGAGCGTTGTAAAAACAAGCCTGAAGGCTTTGTGTCTCAATGCAAGGAGCATTCGTAATAAGGTGGATGAGTTGAACATGCAGATAGCAATTAATGATTATGATATAGTTGGGATCACGGAGACATGGCTCCAGGGTGACCAAGGCTGGGAGCTGAACATCCAGGGATATTCAATATTCAGGGGGATAGAGAGAAAGGAAAAGGAGGTGGGGTAGCGTTGCTGGTTAGAGAGGAGATTAACGCAGTGTAAAGGAAGGACATTAGCTTGGAGGATGTGGAATCGGTATGAGTAGAGCTGCGAAACACTAAGGGGCAGAAAACGCTGGTGGGTGTTGTGTACAGGCCACCTAGCAGTAGTAGTGAAGTTGGGGATGGCATCAAAACAGGAAATTAGAAATGCGTGCAACAAAGGCAAAAACAGTTTACAATGGGTGACTTCCAATCTACATATAGATTGGGTGAATCAAATTGGCAGGGGTGCTGAGGAAGGAGGATTTCTTGGAATGTATGAGGGATAGTTATCTAAACCAACATGTAGAGGAACCAACGAGAGGGCAGGCTATTCTAGACTGAGTATTGAGTAATGAGGAAGGTTAGTTAGCAGACTTGTTGTGCGTGCCCCCTTGGGCAAGAGTGACCATAATATGGTTGAGTTCTTCATTAGGATGGAGAGTGACATTGTTAATTCATAAACAACGGTTCTGAACTTAAAGAAAGTAACTTTGAGGGTATGAGACGTGAATTGGCCAAGATTGACTGGCAATTAGTTCTAAAAGGGTTGACGGTGGATATGCAATGGAAGGCATTTAAAGACTGCATGGATGAACTACAAAAATTGTTCATCCCAGTTTGGCAAAAGAATAAATCAGGGAAGGTAGTGCATCCGTGGATAACAAGGGAAATCAGGGATAGTATCAAAGCAAAAGATGATGCGTACAAATTAAGCCAGAAAAAGCAGCATACCAGAGGACTGGGAGAAATTGAGAGACCAGCAGAGGAGGACAAAGGGCTTAATTAGGAAAGGGAAAATAGATTATGAAAGGAAACTGGCAGGGAACATAAAAACTCACTGCAAAAGTTTTTATAGATATGTGAAGAGAAAGAGATTAGTTAAAACAAATGTAGGTCCCTTGCAGTCAGAAACAGGTGAATGATCATGGGAACAAGGATATGGCGCACCAATTGAATAACTACTTTGGTTCCGTCTTCACTAAGGAAGACATAAATAATCTGCCGGAAATAGCAGGGGGCCGGCGGGTCAAAGGTGATGGAGGAACTGAGTGAAAATCCCAGGGTGTAGTTCGGGGAAGGTGGTGTTGGGTAAAATTTGAAATGGATTAAAGGGCCGATAAATCACCAGGGCCAGATAGGCTTGCATCCCAGAGT
>JAXLNO010003568.1:0-36225 GCA_038087875.1 Malacoraja senta
TTAGACTTAGTCTGTAATTCCCTGTTTTCTCTCTCCCTTCCTTTTTACCAAAGTGGGGTTACATTAGCTACCCTCCAACCCTCCAAAAAAAGTAAAAAATAAATTAATAAGTAAATTAATTAATTAAATAAATTAAAAAAACAACAAAAACATTAGCTACCCTCCAATCCTCAGGAACTACCCAAGAATTTAGAGAGTTTTGAAAAATTATCACTAATGCATCCACTATTTCCTTAAGTAATCTGGCATGCAGCCTGTCTGGCTCTGGGGATTTATCGGCCTTTAATCCATTCAATTTACCTAACACCACTTCCCGGCTAACCGGGATTTCACTCAGTTCCTCCATCTCATTTGACCCCCAGTCCCCTGCTATTTCCGGCAGATTATTTATGTCTTCCTCAGTGAAGACAGAACCAAAGTAGTTACTTAATTCGTCTGCCATGTCCTTGTTCCCCATGATCAATTCACCCGTTTCTGACTGCAAAGGACCTACATTTGTTTTAACTAATCTTTATCTCTTCACATATTTATAAAAACTTTTGCAGTCAGTTTTTATGTTCCCTGCCAGTTTTTTTTCATAATCTATTTTCCCTTTCCTAATTAAGCCCTTTGTCCTCCTCTGCTGGACTGAATTTCTCCCAGTCCTCTGGTAGGCTGCTTTTTCTGGCTAATTTGTATGCTTCATTTTTTGTCTTGATACTATCCCTGATTTCCCTTGTTATCCACGGATGCGCTACCTTCCCTGAATTATTCTTTTGCCAAACTGGGATGAACAATTGTTGTTCATCCATGCAGTCTTTAAATGCCTTCCATTACATATCCACCGTCAACCCTTTAAGAATCACTTCCCAGTCTATCTTGGCCAATTCACGTCTTATACCCTCAAAGTTACCCTTTTTAAAGTTCAAAACCCTTGTTAAATAAATACAAATTTACTCTCAATGGTATTATTATCGAACACACTATGAGCTATACTTACCTTGGTCTAACTGTTGCAGCATCAGGGAGCTTCAATATGACAGTGAATGCACTAAAAGAGAAAGCTCGAAGAGCTCTGTATGTAATAAAAATAAGATTCTACAACATCCAAATTCCAATTAAAATCTGGCTTATAATATTTGATAGTGTAATCCAGCCTATTGCGCTTTATGATAGTGAAGTATGGGGTCCGCTCACTCACCATAGTTATAGTAAATGGGAAAAACATACAACGGAGGCCCTGCATGCGGAATCTTGTCGGAACAACCTCCGCATCCAAAGGAAAACACCAACAAACGCATGTAGGGCGGAATTAGGCAGATACCCACTCATAATAAATATCCAGTTGTTGGAATCACCTTAAATCTAGCCCCCCAGATACCCTCCAGTTTAAAGCCCTTAAGACACAAGAGGGGAGCCCAGAAAATAGTTCCCTGTGTCAGTTGCTACTGAGACTAACTACCCCTATTCAGTTAAACCCTATCCAGTTAAATCCTGACCAGGCTCAGATCAATACTGATCCCAAATCACCAGTTAGAGTGAACCAATTATCAAACAATGTAAAGAAACGTATTTGGAACATTGGGATAAAGAAACCAAAAGCCAAAGCAGATTAGAATGTTACCGTGACCTGAAAAGAGATTATAAATTGCCAGACTCTCTCAACTGTTAGAGACATAAAGCAGAGACAGACCCTCACCAAATACAGGCTAAGTGACCACTTTTTGGCAGTTGAAAAAGGAAGACAGAAGAGATACTGGCAACCAAGAGAAAACAGAATATGTGGCCACTGTTTGACAGATGAGGTTGAAACAGAGGTGCACTTCCTCCTAAAATGCAAAAAATTTGACAAAACAAGAAAAACATACTTTGACAAACTCAGTCTGGCAACCCCTGATTTTAAAGAACTAGCTGATACATCAAAACTAAGAATAATCCTTGGTGAAGGAAATAAGGCACATTTTGGTGCACAATACGTAACAGCATGCCATAACCTGATAGACGGTGAATGACCAATATGCACATATGTACGCACACACTAATTGACATTAACTGACACTAAGAAATTAATATTGAATTGCTAAACTTGCTATTCTGTTGTACTGCTTACAGCTGCAAGAACGTGTAGCAATCAATAAAGGGCTATAGGCCTATTGCGAGTTTATGTACAGGGACATATCTATCCATGCACTATACTTGTATTTATACTTATGCAATTTAAATATGTATGTCTTGTTTTATACTTTGGCAATATAACATTCTATTTTTTTATCATGCCAATAAAGTTTTAAAATTGAAATTGAAAATTGAGAGAGACAGAGAGTGAGAGACAGAGAGTGACAGCGAGACAGAGAGAGAGACAGAGAGAGACAGAGATAGGGGGAAGACAGAGACAGAGAGACAGAGAGAGACAGAGGGAGAGACAGAGAGAGACAGAGTGAGACAGAGAGAGAGACAGAGGGAAAGAGAAGGAGAGAAACAGACAGAGATGGAGAGAGACAGAGAAAGAGATACAGAGACAAGAGAGAGGCAGAGAGAGAGAAACAGAGAGACATTGGGAGAGACAGAGAGATGGGAAAGAGACACAGAGAGAGAGACAGAGAATTAGAGAGCGAGACAGATGCAGAGAGAGAGAGAGGGGGGGACAGAGAGAGATAGAGAGAGGGAGAGACACAGAGAGAGAGAGACAGAGAGAGAGAGAAACAGAGAGACAGACAGAGAGAGACAGAGAGACAGAGAGACAGGGAGAGAGGGGGAGACAGCGAGACAGTGAGAGAGACAGATAAAGAGAGAGACAGATAGAGAGAGAGAGACAGAGAGAGAGTGACAGAGAGAGCGAGAGAGAATGAGAGACAGTGAGATAGAGAGAGGGAGAAAGAGACAGTTACAGAGAGAGAGACGAGAGGGACACAGAGAGAGAGAAGTAGAGACAGACAGAGAGAAAGACAGAGATAGACAGAAAAAGAGAGAGACAGACAGAGAGAGAGTGCTGGAGTAACTCAGCGGGTCAGGCAGCATCTGTGGAGAGAATGAATGGGTGACATTTTGATCGAGACCCTTCTTTGGTTTAGTTTAGTTTAGGGATGCAGCGCGGAAACAGGTCTTGCGGCCCACGGACTCGGCGCCGACCAGCGATCACCCCGTACACTAGCACTATCCTACGCACATTAGGGACAATTTAACAATTTTGCGGAGGCCGATTAATCTACAACCATGAACGTCTTTGAAATGTTGGAGTTAACCGGAACACATGAGTAAAAACCCACGCAGCTCAATGGGAGAACGTACAAACTCCGCACAGACAGCACTCATAGTCAGGATCGTACCTGGGTCTCTGGCGGTGAGGCAGCAACTGTACCGCTGCGCCACTGTACCGCGTAGAATTATATAACGGTTTCCTCCGCCATAAACACACCCAATATGTTCTAGTAATGTCCTGTTTGCCAGCTTGTTGACCCTCTGTGTTCCCCTCCTGCAGGGTTTAGGAGCCGTTGCTGTGGACGGAGAGACAGGGACGTGAGCGGCCATTGAGGGCGGCCAGGGTGCCGGTGAGACCCCCGCCCCCCCATCTGCTCGGTGTGTGGGCTGAGCTTCGACGGGCTGAGCTTCGATGGAGGACCACATGAGGGGGCAGAACAAGGAGAAGCATTATGAGTGTGACGTGTGTGGCAAGGCGTGTCGGCAACCGAGCCTGCTGGAGATCCACCAGCGGGTTCACACGGGAGAACGCCGCTTCGACTGCTCGGAGTGCGGCAAGAGCTTCAAGTCGTCGCCGGAACTGAAGGCGCACAGGCGCCTGCACACCGGGGTACGACCCTACACCTGCAGCGACTCCGGCAAGGGCTTCATCCAGTCCTGCAACCCGCTCGTGCACCAACGCACCCACACCAGCGTGCGCCGTTACACCTGCAGCGACTGCGGCAAGGGCTACAAGTCGTCGCTGCAACTGAAGGTGCACAGGCGCCTGCACACCGGGGAACGACCCTACACCTGCAGCGACTGCGGCAAGGGCTTCACGCAGTCCGGTCACCTGCTGTCCCACCGGCGCTCACACACCTGCGAGCGTCCCTACAACTGCACCCAGTGCGGCAAGGGCTTCACCCATTCCAGCAACCTGCTGTCCCACCGGCGCACACACACCATCGAGCGTCCCCACACCTGCGCCCAGTGCGGAAAGGGCTTCACCCATTCCAGCAATCTGCTGGAGCACCAGCGCACCCACACCGGCGAGCGCCCCTACACCTGTACACAGTGCGGCAAGGGCTTTACCCGCTCCGGCATCCTGCTGTCCCACCAGCGCACCCACACCGGCGAGCGCCCCTACACCTGCACCCAGTGCGGCAAAGGCTTCACCCAGTCCGGTCACCCGCTGTTCCACCAGCGCTCCCACACTGGTGAGCGCCCCCTACACTTGCACCCAGTGCGGCAAAGGCTTCGCCCAGCCCGGTCACCTGCTGTTCCACCAGCGCATCCACACTGGTGAGCGACCCTACACCTGCGCCCAGTGCGGCAAGGGCTTCACCCGCTCCGGCATCCTGCTGTCCCACCAGCGCACCCACACCGGTGAGCGCCCCTACACCTGCGCCCAGTGCAGCAAGGGCTTCACCCAGTTCGGTCACCTGCTGGGGCACCTGCGCACCCACACAGGGGAGCGCCCCTACACCTGCACCAAGTGCGGCAAGGGCTTCACCCGCTCCACCCATCTGCTGTCCCACCAGCAGGTGCACGCCGGCGACTGTCCTGTCCCCAGCCCGGTGTGTGGAGAGCGCTTTACCATGGCCTCCCAAACCTGTCTCACCAGCGCGTGCACAAAAGTGGCCAGCCCTACGACTGCCCATACTGCGGTGAGGAGTTTGACAGCTCGCGGGGGTTCCGGCAGCACCGGCGGACCCACGCCGGCGAGCAGCTGCTGCCACTCTGACAAGAGAGCACGGGGCTGCGGGACCACCAGCGGATACACAGAGGAGAGACACCCTTTGTGTGCGCTGAGTGTGGCAAAGGTTTCACCCGCATGTCCAGCCTGTGGCATCACTGGCGTACCCACAGCGGTGTGCGTCCCTTCCCCTGCCCATCCTGTGGAAAGGGCTTCACCCGCCTTGACCACCTGCTGGAGCACCGACGAGTCCACACCGGCCAGCACCCCTTCACCTACCCGCTCTGTGGCAAGGCTTTTGCCCGCGCCTCCAGCCTGTTGGCACCGTTGCTTTTAAATTTGCTGAAAAACAGAAAGCAGTCAAATTTAAAAGAGAATTTTCCCAGCAGAATAAAATTATGGAAATCTTAAAACCTTGGTTTGTACTAATCATTGAAACAATGTATTGACAGTGTATTAACATAGAGATGTGTTGTCTTGACATAGCACCATAGAAACATAGAAACATAGAAAATAGGTGCAGGAGTAGGCTATTCCGCCCTTCGAGCCTGCACCGCCATTCAATGTGATCATGGCTGATCATCCAACTCAGTATCCTGTACCTGCTTTCTCTCCATACCCCCTGATCCCTTTAGCCACAAGGGCCACATCTAACTCCCTCTTAAATATAGCCAATGAACTGGCCTCAACCACATTCTGTGGCAGAGAATTCCAGAGATTCACCACTCTCTGTGTGAAAAATGTTTTCCTCATCTCGGTCCTAAAAGATTTCCCCCTCATCCTTAAACTGTGACCCCTTGTTCTGGACTTCCCCAACATCGGGAACAATCTTCCTGCATCTAGCCTGTCCAACCCCTTAAGAATTGTGTACGTTTCTATAAGATCCCCCCTCAATCTTCTAAATTCTAGCGAGTACAACCCGAGTCTATCCAGTCTTTCTTCATATGAAAGTCCTGACATCCCAGGAATCAGTCTGGTGAACCTTCTCTGTACTCGCTCTACGGCAAGAATGTCTTTCCTCAGATTCGGTGACCAAAACTGTACGCAATACTCCAGGTGTGGCCTCACCAAGACCCTGTACAACTGCAGTAGAACCTCCCTGCTCTTATACTCAAATCTTTTTGCTATGAATCCTAACATAACATTCGCTTTCTTCACTGCCTGCTGCACCTGCATGCCTACTTTCAATGACTGGTGTACCATGACACCCAGATCTCGTTGCGTCTCTACTTTTCCAAATCGGCCACCATTCAGATAATAGTCTACTTTCCTGTTTTTGCCACCAAAGTGGATAACCTCAAATTTATCCACATTATACTGCATCTGCCATGCATTTGCCCACTCACCCAGCCGATCCAAGTCACCTTGCAGCCTCCTAGCATCCTCGTCACAGCTAACATTGCCCCCCAGCTTCGTGCGATCCGCAAACTTGGAGATGTTGCATTCAATTCCCTCATCCAGTTGATTAATATATATTGTAAATAGCTGGGGTCCCAGCACTGAGCCTGCGGTACCCCACTAGTCACTGCCTGACATTCTGAAAAGGACCCGTTTACTCCTACTCGTTGCTTCCTGTCTGCCAGCCAGTTCTCTGTCCACATCAATACTGAACCCCCAATACCGTGTGCTTTAAGTTTGCATACTAATCTCTTATATGGGACCTTGTCGAAAGCCTTCTGAAAGTCCAGATATAATACATCCACTGGTTCTCCCTTATGCACTCCACTAGTTACATCCTCGAAAAATTCTATAACATTCGTCAGACATGATTTACCTTTCATAAATCCACGCTGACTTTGTCCAATGATTTCACCACTTTCCAATTGTGCTGCTATCCCATCTTTAATAACTGACTCTAGCATTTTCCCCACTACCGATGTTAGTCTAACTGGTCTGTAATTCCCCGTTTTCTCTCTCCCTCCATTTTTAAAAAGTGCGGTTACATTAGCTACCCTCCAATCCTCAGGAACTATCCAAGAATCTAAAGAGTTTTGAAAAATTATCACTAATGCATCCAATATTTCTGGGGCTACTTCCTTAAGTACTCTGGGATGCAGCCTGTCTGGCCCTGGGGATTTATCGGCCTTTAATCCTTTAAATTTACCTAACACCACTTCCCGGCCAACCGTGATTTCACTCAGTTCTTCCATCTCATTTGACCCCCGGTCCCCTGCTATTTCCGGCAGATTATTTATGTCTTCCTTAGTGAAGACAGAACCAAAGTGGTTATTCAATTGGTCTGCCATGTCCATGTTCCCCATGATCAATTCACCTGTTTCTGACTGCAAAGGACCTACATTTGTTTTAACTAATCTTTATCTCTTCACATATCTATAAAAACATTTGCAGTCAGTTTTTTTGTTCCCTGCCAGTTTTTTTTCATAATCTATTTTCCCTTTCCTAACTAAGCCCTTTGTCTCCCTCTGCTGGACTCTGAATTTCTCCCAGTCCTCTGGTAGGCTGCTTTTTCTGGCTAATTTGTATGCTTCATTTTTTGTCTTGATACTATCCCTGATTTCCCTTGTTACCCACGGATGCTCTACCTTCCCTGATTTATTCTTTTGCCAAACTGGGATGAACAATTGTTGTTCATCCATGCAGTCTTTAAATGCCTTCCATTGCATATCCACCGTCAACCCTTTAAGAATCACTTGCCAGTCTATCTTGACCAATTCATGTCCCATACCCTCAAAGTTACCCTTCTTTAAGTTCAGAACCCATGTTAAATAAATACAAATTTACTCTCAATGGTATTATTATCGAACACACTATCATCCTGGGGGCATGAATATTGAATTCTCCAAATTCTGCTAGCCCTTGCTGTCCCCTCCCCTTCATCAGCCCTCTGGTTGTCTCCTCCCATCGCCCAGCCCTCGGGCTCCGCCTTTTTTCCTTGTTACCTTTCTTCTCCCCAACCCCTATCAGTCTGAAGAAGGGTTTCGGCCCGAAACGTTGCCTATTTCCTTCGCTCCATAGATGCTGCTGCACCCGCTGCGTTTCTCCAGCATTTTTGTGTACCTTCGATTTTCCAGCATCTGCAGTTCCTTCTTTAACACTTTGTCTACTCCACTGCGAAATCTCCTCAAGGTATGCCTACTTTGAAGAAGTTCTCCTCACTCCGGACACAGTTCCACAACCACCTCTCTAACTGCCCCATCTCTGTGAACCCCCCTGCCCTCCAACTCTACGACCACATCCTCACCCAAACCCGATACCACAGCCACATTTGCTTCCGCGGGGCATGCCTGCGCCTCCATCTCATACCTCATGGCTTCCAGCTCCAGTTCCCTACCTCCAGTTCGGACCCCAGCCGGACTATCGGTACCGACTGGCTATCTACCGGCATACCCAACAATTCTCCACCCGGGCACTGAGATCCACTTTGACTGCGATGCGCCGGCACCAACAGGACCTCGCATTGACCCTCCCGGAACTTCAGGCCTCACTCACCCAGTCCTGCAACGAACCACAACTGTACTTTATCCGCCGGAAGATCCACCTCATCAATAAAAGATTATTGGCCCACCTTAACTCCACCAAGGACCTTAAATTAGCCCGACTCCAGGCCGCTCCCGCCGCCAACACTCCGCGACTCGACCGCCCGCATGCTCCGGGCCCCAACTCCGGCCTGCATTGCCTGCCCGAGTCCCGCGACGCCATCTTGGCCACGAGGAACGCCTCCAGTACTCACCAGGATGCCCCCTTCACCGACCTCCACGTCGATGCTGCCGCCGACCTTCACCTGCCTACCGATGACGCCCAGCCTCGCCGCTCCTACGGTAACTCGGGCTTCCACCCCCTCGCCGATTCCTCCGAACCTCGCCGCCCCCCGGGACCTCCTAACATCATCGCCGCACCGGGCCCATCCAACATCACCGTCTTACTGGGCCCAACTAATATCGCCGCCGGACCCGGTCCTCCCAGCATCGCCGCCGGACCGGGCCTACTCTACACGGCCGCCGGACCGGACCCATCCAGCATCGCCGCCGGACCGGGCCTACTCTACACGGCCGCCGGACCGGGCCCATCCAGCATCGCCGCCGGACCGGGCCCGCTGAACATCGCCGCCGGACCGGGCCCATCCAGCGTCTCCGCCGGACCGGGCCCACTGAACATCGCCTCCGGACCGGACCTACTCTACATGGCCGCCGGACCGGGGCTCCCCGAACATGGCCGCCGCACCGCGCACTACTCACCTCGTCGACTCACCGGGTTGGTCGAACCACGCCGCCCCACCGACCATCCGCCCACCGGGACCTCCCACGCATCGCCCGTGGACCCCGACTCTACTGCCCACGGACCCCGACCATCGGGTCCGCCGACCCTCGCCACTGCAACGCCCTCCAGCCCCGCTGACCCCGACCCCGACTCTACGGCCCACGGACTCCCACTATCGGGTCCGCCGGCCCACGCCACCACACCGCCCTCTAGCCCCGCCGACCCCGACTCCATGCCCGAGGACTCCTACCGTCGGGTGCGTCGACCCTCGCCACTGCACCGCCCTCCAGCAGCCCGCAGCCGTCGCCTCACCTGCATACTGGTCTCTGTACTGGGCCTGAAGCCTCCACGCTGCTCACTCCCACTCTCCTGGGTTTGACTCCACTGGGTCCTAGAGCTAGTCTGCCTAGCCTTGGTTACGTCAGTGTTAGTTCCACTGATTCTTCCCCATCCTTATCCAACTATGGGACCCCTTCTCTTCCCCACCCACACTACAACCCTCTCACCCCCCACCCCCTGACCACCCACCACCCCCACCACACATCGCCTCGTCCCCATTCCACCCACCTGCCTTCCTCCGGCCCCAACCCCATCACTGCCGGGTGTTCACCATCCCCCCGAACTCCCCCTCTCCGAGATCGAACGGTCTGTCCTCAGCAGAGGTCTTACCTTTGTCCCCCTCCGTCCCCACCTCAATGAGTTCCGTGCCCTCCATGACTTGGAACGCTTCTACCATCGCCTCCGCCTCACAGCTCACTTCCATGGGAAGGAATCCTCGCCCCCCACTGATGACCCCTTTTTCCGTCTCCAACGCACTCCATCCTCGTGGAACCCCCCTCGTAGCCTTCCGGCTTTAGAACTCTTCATCAAAAACTGCCGCCGTGACATCAACCGCCTCAACTTCTCCACTCCCCTGTCTCACTCCAATCTCTCCCCCCCTGAACGCACTGCCATCGACTCACTCCGCAACAACCTAGATTGGGTTATCAAACCCGCCGACAAGGGAGGTGCCGTGGTAGTGTGGCGCGTCGATCTCTAGAAAGCCGAGGCCACGCGCCAACTCTCGGACACCTCCTCCTATTTACCCCTGGACCATGACCCCACTGACGAGCACCAGGCCACCATCTCCAGCACCATCACCGACTTCATCCACTCCCACGACCTGCCCGACCGAGCCTCCAACCTCATCGTACCCCAGCCCCGCACAGCCCACTTTTACCTTCTACCCAAAATCCACAAACCTGACTGTCCCGGTAGACCCATTGTCTCTGCCTGATCGTGCCCCACCGAACTCATCTCCACCTACCTCGACTCCATCCTATCCCCCTTGGTCAAATCCCTCCCTGCCTATGTTCAAGACACCTCAGACACTCTCCGTCGTCTCCGCGCATTCCACTCTCTAGGCCCCTCACCCCTTCATCTTCACCATGGACGTCCAGTCATTGTACACCTCCATCCCCCACCAGGATGGTCTCGAAGCCCTCCGTTTTTTCATCGACCGTAGAAGCAACCTATACCCGGCCACTGACACCCTCCTCCGCCTAGCGGAGCTGGTCCTTACCCTCAATAACTTCTTATTTGACTCCTCCCATTTCCTCCAAATACAAGGCGTAGCTATGGGCACACCCATGGGCCCCAGCTACGCCTGCCTCTTTGTCGGGTACGTAGAACAATCCTTGTTCAATGCGTACCAGGGCCCCATCCCCGACCTCTACCTCCGCTACATCGATGACTGTTTGGTGCCACATCCTGCACCCACACACAACTGACTGACTTCATCCGCTTCACCACCAACTGCTATCCGGCACTCAAATACACCTGGACCATTTCCGACATTTCCCTACCATTCCTTGACCTCACTATCTCCATCGCATGTGATAGGCTTCTTACCGACATCCACTACAAACCTACCGACTCCCATGGCTATCTGGACTACACTTCTTCCCACCCTGCTTCCTGTAAGGACTCCATCCCCCACTCCCAATTCCTCCGTCTACGCCGCATCTGCTCCCAGGATGAGGCTTTCCACACCAGGGCATCCGAAATGTCCTCATTCTTCAGGGAACGGGGGTTCCCCTCCTCCACCATAGATGAGGCTCGCACCAGGGTCTCTGCCATACCCCGCAACATTGCTCTCTCTCCCCATCCCCCCACTCACAACAAGGGCAGAGTCCCCCTAGTCCTCACCTTTCACCCCGCCAGCCGTCACATACAACAAGTGATCCTCCGTCAGTTTCGCCACCTCCTACGTGACCCCACCACTCGCCACATCTTCCCATCTCCCCCATGTCTGCCTTCCGCAAAGACCGCTCCCTCCGTAACTCCCTTGTCAATTCTTCCCTTCCCTCCCGTACCACCCCCTCCCTGGGTACTTTCCCTTGCAACCGCAAGAGATGCAACACTTGTCCCTTCACCTCCACCCTCGACTCCATTCAAGGAACTAAGCAGTCGTTTCAGGTGTGACAGAGGTTCACCTGCATCTCCTCCAACCTCCTCTATTGCATCGGCTGCTCTAGATGTCAGCTGATCTACATCGGTGAGACCAAGCGGAGGCTTGGCGATCGTTTCGCTGAACACCTCCGGTCGGTCCGCAATAACCAACCTGACCTCCCGGTGGCTCAGCACTTCAACTCACCCTCCCATTCCATATCTGACCTCTCTGTCCTGGATCTCCTCCATGGCCACAGCGAGCAACACCGGAAATTGGAGGAAATGCACCTCATATTCCGCTTGGGCAGTCTACATCCTGGGGGCTTGAACATTGAATTCTCCCAATTCTGCTAGCCCTTGCTGTCCCCTCCTCTTCATCAGCCCTCTGGTTGTCTCCTCCACCAGCCCTCGGGCTCCTCCTCCGCCTTTTTTCCTTTCTTCTCCCCACCCCCGATCAGTCTCAAGAAGGGTTTCGGCCCGAAACGTTGCCTATTTCCTTCGCTCCATAGATGCTGCTGCACCCGCTGAGTTTCTCCAGCATTTATGTGTACCTACATACATATATACATGAAGCCCTCACTCAGAGGATGTCAGGAAAGGCTTGGGAGTATAGATAAGTCTTTAAGCTTGACTTAAAAGATTCGATGGAGGGGGCAGTTCTGATGGGAAAGGGGATGCTGTTCCACAGTCTAGGGGCTGCAACCGCAAAGGCCCGGTCGCCCCTGAGCTTATGCCTAGACCGTGGGATATTCAGCAACCCCAAGTCCGCCGATCTGAGGGGTCTGGATTTGGAGTGGTGGGTGAGAAGACTTTTTATGTAGGTGGGGGCAAGCCCATTGAGGGCTTTGTAGACATGGAGGAGGATCTTGAAGTTTAGACGGAACCAACCGCACAGGGAGCCAGTGGAGAGAGGCCAGGATCGGGTTAATGTGGTCCCTTTTTCGGGCGCCCGTCAGGAGTCTCGCTGCGGCGTAGTCTAGAATCCCTAGACTACCAAAGTGGTGTAGCCAAAGAGTGGATAAAAGATAGAAAGAAGAGAGGAATAGAAAAAAATAAAAGGACAAAAAGAAAAAGAGAAAGAAAATTGTTGGTATACCAGCCTTACGTCCATCCCCACCCACCTCACCCAACCCGTAATTAGATTTAAATCCAAAGTTGTGTTGAGCCATACTATCCTTGTAATAAATCAATGAATGGTGTCTATGTCTTCGAAAAATGATCTGGTATTTCTGCCAAGACAAGTCAAAGAGTAGGAGTAAACGGGTCCTTTTCAGAATGGCAGGCAGTGACTAGTGGGGTACCGCAAGGCTCAGTGCTGGGACCCCAGCTATTTACAATATATATTAATGATTTGGACGAGGGAATTGAATGCAACATCTCCAAGTTTGCGGATGACACGAAGCTGGGGGGCAATGTTAGCTGTGAGGAGGGTGCTAGGAGGCTGCAAGGTGACTTGGATAGGTTCGGTGAGTGGGCAAATGCATGGCAGATGCTGTGTAATGTGGATAAATGTGAGGTTATCCACTTTGGTGGCAAGAACAGGAAAGTAGACTTATCTGAATGGTGGCCGATTAGGAAAAGGGGAGATGCAACGAGACCTGGGGGTCATGGTACACCAGTCATTGAAAGTAGGCATGCAGGTGCAGCAGGCAGTGAAGAAAGCGAATGGTATGTTAGCATTCATAGCAAAAGGATTTCAGTATAGGAGCAGGGAGGTTCTACTGCAGTTGTACAGGGCCTTTGGTGAGACCACACCTGGAGTATTGCATATAGTTTTGGTCTCCTAATCTGAGGAAAGACATTCTTGCCATTGAGGGAGTACAGAGAATGTTCACCAGACTGTTTCCTGGGATGTCGGGACTTTCATATGAAGAAAGACTGGATAGACTCGGCTTGTACTCGCTAGAATTTAGAAGATTGAGAGGGGATCTTATAGAAACTTACAAAATTATTAAGGGGTTGGACAGGCTAGATGCAGGAAGATTGTTCCCGATGTTGGGGAAGTTCAGAACAAGGGGTCACAGTTTAAGGATAAGGGGAAAGTCTTTTAGGACCGAGATGAGAAAAACATTTTTCACCCAGAGAGTGGTGAATCTGTGGAATTCTCTGCCACAGAAGGTAGTTGAGGCCAGTTCATTGGCTATATTTAAGAGGGAGTTATATGTGGCCCTTGTGGCTAAAGTGATCAGGGGGTATGGAGAGAAGGCAGGTACAGTATACTGAGTTGGATGATCAGCCATGATCACATTGAATGGTGGTGCAGGCTCGAAGGGCCGAATGACCTATTCCTGCACCTATTTTCTATGTTTCTAAATATTTTCAAGATGTAGCGTCTCGGACATGTTTATAATGATTACGTAAAATAATTGACATCTGCTGCTATGCATGTTTCCATATAACTTTATATATCTTATATAACTCAATATAAGCAAGACGTCTCTTAGTGAGCGGTAGTGAGGCAGCGGCCTTGTGAGGGAAGTGCCCTGTGAGAAAAGTGAGAGTCTTTGGCTCGAGAGTCTTCGGCTAGGAGGCTGAGGAGAGGAATTCCACAAAGTCACAACTCTCTGGGTTGAAACGTTTTTTCTCAACTCAGTCTTAAATGACCTCCCCTTTATTCTAAGACTGTGGGCCCCTGGTTCTGGACTTGCCCAACATTGGGAACATTTTTCCTGCATCCAGCTTGTCCAGTCCTTTTATGATTTTATGTTTCTATAAGATCCCCCCTCATCCTTCCAAACTCCAGTGAATACAAGCCTAGTCTTTTCAATCTTTCCTCATGTGACAGTCCCGCCATCCCAGGGACCAATCTCGTGAACCTACGCTGCACTGCCTCAATCAGAAGGATGTCCTTCCTCAAATTAGGAGACCAAAACTGTACACAATACTCCAGATGTGGTCTCACCAGAGCCCTTTACAACTGCAGAAGAACCTCTTTACTCCTGAATCCCCTTGTATGAAGGCCAACATTCCATTAGCTTTCTTTCCAGCCTGCTGTACCTGTAAGCCAACTTTCAGTGACCGGTGTACAAGGACACCCAGGTCTCGCTGTACCTCCCCCTTACCTAACCTAACCCCATTGAGATAATAATCTGCCCCCTTGTTTTTGCCGCCAAAGTGGATAACCTCACATTTATCTATATTATACTGCATCTGCCACGCATCTGCCCACTCAATCTGTCCAGGTCACCCTCCTCCCTCCTAACACCCTCTTGACAGTTCACACTGCCACCCATCTTTGTGTCATCCGCAAACTTGCTAGTGTTGCTCCTAATTCCCTCTTCCAAATCATTAATATATATGGTAAACAGTTGCGGCCCCAACACCGAGCCTTGTGGCACTCCACTCGCCACTGCCTGCCATTCTGAAAAGGACCCGTTCACTCCTACTCTTTGCTTCCAGTCTGCCAACCAATTTTATATCCATGTCAACACCCTACCCCCAATACCATGTGCTCTAATTTTAGTCACCAGTCTCCCGTGCGGGATCTTATCAAAGGATTTCTGAAAGTCTAGATGCACTACATCCACTGGCTCCCCTTCATCCATTTTACTTGTCACATCCTCAAACAATTCCAGAAGATTAATCAAACATGATTTCCCTTTCATAAATCCATGATGACTTGGACTAATCCTTTTACTGCTATCCAAATGCCCCATTATTACCTCTTTAATAATTGACTCTGTAATTCCCCGTTTTCTCTCTCGCTCCTTTCTTGCAAAGTGGGATAACATTAGCTATCCTCCAATCCACAGGAACTGTTCCTGAATCTATTGAACATTGGAAAATGATCAGCAATGCGTCCACTATTTCTCGAGCCACCTCCCTCAGGACCCTAGGATGCAGACCACCAGGCCCAGGGGATTTAATCATCCTTCGGTCCCATTAGCCTACCCATTACTATTTCTCGCCTAATGAAAATTTCTTTCAGTTCCGCTACCCCCTTAGATCCTCTGTCATCCAGTACATCTGGGAGATTGTTTGTGTCTTCCATAGTGAAGACAGATCCGAAGTACCTATTCAACTCTTCTGCCATTTCCTTGTTGCCCATAATAATTTCACCCGTGTCTGCCTTAAAGGGACCCACAATTGACTTTGCTACTCTTTTTCCCCTAACATATCTAAAGAAGCTTTTACTGTCCTTCTTTATATTCCTGGCCAGCTTCCCTTCGTACTTCATCTTTTCAGCCCGTATTGCCCGTTTTGTTTCCTTCTGTTGTCCTATGAAAGTTTCCCAATCCTCCGGCTTCCGGCTTCTCTTTGCTGTGTTATACATCTTTTCTTTTAGTTTTATTCTATCCCGAACTCCACTTGTCAGCCACGGTTGCCTCCTACTCCCCTTTCTTTCTTCATTTTTGGAATGAAATGATCCTACGTCTTCCGGATTATGCCCAGAAATTCCTGCCATTGCTGTTCCACCATCATTCCTGCTAGGATCCCTTTCCAGTCTACCTTGGCCAGCTCCCCTCTCATGCCTTCATTGTCCCCTTTGTTCAACTGCATCACTGCCACTTCCGATTTCACCTTCTCCTTCTCAAATTGCAGATAAAAACTAATCATATTATGATCACTACCTCCAAGCGGTTCCTTTACCTCGAGTTCTATTATCATATCTGGTTCATTGGACAACACTAAATCCAGAATTGCCTTTTCTCTGGTCGGCTCCATTACAAGCTGCTCTAAGAATCCATCTCGGAGGCATTCTACAAACTCTCTTTCTTGGGGTCCTGAACCAACCTGATTTTCCCAGTCTTCCTGCATATTGAAATCCCCCATCACCACAGTGGCATTACCTTTGTTACATGCCAGTTTTAACTCCTGCTGCAACTTACACCCTACATCCCGGCTACCATTTGGGGGTCTGTAGATAACACCAATTAGTGTCTTCTTCCCTTTACAATTCCTCAACTCAATCCACAGTGACTCTACCTCGTCAGTCCCTATATCTTCCCTCGCAAGGGACTGAATTCCCTCCCTCACCAGCAGAGCTACCCCCCCCTCATCTGCCCACCTGCCTGTCCTTTCTATAGGATGTATAACCCTGAATATTAAGTTCCCAGGCCCGATCCTCCTGCAGCCCCGTCTCAGTAATCCCCACAATGTCACATCTACCAACCTCAAACTGAGCCTCAACCTCATCTACTTTACTTCTTATACTTTGCGCATTCATATACAATACTTTTAATTCCTTATGCATCTCACCTTTCACATCGATCCTTATTGCACTTGGCCATACTCTCCTATCCCTTTGTGAGCTTCCTTTCCCGTTAATTCTGGGGTAATTAACCCTCCATTTACTCTCTTTCCCTTCAACTCCATCCTCGACTATCCCAATGGCCATGAGGGGGGGGGGGTGGGTCCAAGAGGATGGGGTCAGCTGGAGACGGGAAAAGGGATCATCAATGGCGGCGAGGACTACTTCCCATGGAAAAACGCTGTGAGGCAGAGGCGACGGAAGTAGTGCTCCAAATCGCGGTGGGCGCGGAACTCATTGAGGTGGGGACGGAGGGGGACAAATGTGAGGCCTCTGCTGAGGACAGACCATTCGGTATCTGAGAGGGGGGAGGTCAGGAGGGATGGTGAACACACGGCAGGGATGGGGGTTGGGGCCGGAGGAAGGCAGGTGAGTGGACTCAGGCGATGGTGGCCGATTAGGAAAAGGGGAGATGCAACGAGACCTGGGTGTCATGGTACACCAGTCATTGAAAGTGGGCATGCAGGTGCAGCAGGCAGTGAAGAAAGCAAATGGTATGTTAGCATTCATAGCAAAAGGATTTGAGTATAGGAGCAGGGAGGTTCTACTGCAGTTGTACAGGGTCTTGGTGAGACCACACCTGGAGTATTGCGTACAGTTTTGGTCTCCTAATCTGAGGAAATACATTCTTGCCATAGAGGGAGGACAGGGAAGGTTCACCAGACTGATTCCTGGGATGTCAGGACTTTCATATGAAGAAAGACTGGATAGACTCGGCTTGTACTCACTAGAATTTAGAAGATTGAGCGGGGATCTTATAGAAACTTACAACATTCTTAAGGGGTTGGACAGGCTAGATGCAGGAAGAATGTTCCCGATGTTGGGGAAGTCCAGAACAAGGGGTCACAGTTTAAGGATAAGGGGGAAGTCTTTTAGGACCGAGATGAGAAAAACATTTTTCACACAGAGGGTGGTGAATCTCTGGAATTCTCTGCCACAGAAGGTAGTTGAGGCCAGTTCATTGGCTATATTTAAGAGGGAGTTAGATGTGGCCCTTGTGGCTAAAGGTATCAGGGGGTATGGAGAGAAGGCAGGTACAGGATACTGAGTTGGATGATCAGCCATGATCATATTGAATGGCGGTGCAGGCTCGAAGGGCCGAATGGTCTCTACTCCTGCACCTATTGTCTATGTTTCAGTGTCCTCTCCACAAAAAATATAAACCTCACCAACATTTTAATCCCCCCCTCCACCCCCACAACACGAAAGCCTCCGGAATCGCAAGCACAGCGCTACCGATGGTAGCGTTTGTAACAACGCCACTATGACAAAAGTTGTATACACCTTCGTGGAGCGGGCCGAGGCCCCCCTACATCTCGAGGCCCTAAGCTTAAGCTTGCCTGGCTCATACGTAAATCCGGCCCTGGTGGGAGGAAACCGGAGCGCCCGGAGAAAACCCACACAGGTCAAGGGGAGAGAGAACGTGCAAACTCCGTACAGACAGCGCCCGTGGTCGGGATGGAACCGGGGTCTCTGGCGCCGTGAGGTGGCAACTCTACCGCTGCGCCATCGTGATGACAATAGAGGGAGGGAGAGGTGAATACTTCTCTCTCCCTGTCCCTCTCTTACCTCTCTCCCTCTCTCTCCCCCTCTCCCCCTCTCTCCCTCTCTTCCCTGTCTCCCTTCAAAACGTTCTCAAAAGTTTCTCAAAACTCTCCCAAATTTCTCTCACACTCATTCCCTCCCTCCCTCTCTCTCCTCATCCTTCCGTCTCTCTCTATCCCTCTCTTCTCATTGCCTCTCTCTTACCCTCCCTCTCTCCCTTCCTCCTTTTTCCTCTCCACCCCACCTTCAATGCACCAAAAAAACAACAACAAAACCACCCCGGAACCAACATTCGGCGTTTCGCCCTCCACCCGGACGCCGGAGACCCGCCGTCCCGCTTTGCCAGCGACGGTGCGCCGCCCTAAAGTGTCCCCCCTCACGCCGGAAGCGCCTCGGGAATGCAGCTGTGAAGAGCAGGTAAAGATAAAAGCGCTCATGCATTCCCTTTAATACAACAGGGGGAGCATGCATCTCTCTCATTTTTTTTTCTCTCCCCCCCCCCCATGAGAAGAATATTGTGGGTAAGAACCCTTCTATTCCATCCCAAAATCTAGTAATTCTTCAGTGATGCTGCCTGACCCACTCAGTTACTCCAGCAATGTGTCCACCTTCGGTATAAACCAGCATCTACAGGTCTTTGTTTCCACATTTTACATCAGCCAGATTCAATTTCAGTTGTGATAAAGTTAGGGTATCATCACTTTAGTAAAGATACATCCTTTTATTCTGACACTGTGCCCTCTGGTCCGAGACTCTCCCACTCGTGGAAACATCATTTTAGTTCAGAGATACAGCACAGCAACAGCACAATTCCAGTTGCACCAGAAAAATAATCATTAAAAACCCTGGACACTTCAAATGACAACAATTAAAAGGAAAAGTCAGCAGAATTAATCAAAGAAGCAAACACAGTTCAGTAGAGAGCGATAGTGTTCTCACCGACCTCATGCCCTGGAGATGTAGATCCACATCAGACACAAGGGGAGACTCCCTGTCTCTACCCTGAGCACTGCTCCCATCCACAGCCCAGGACCACTGCTCCCATCCACAGCCCAGGACCACTGCTCCCATCCACAGCCCAGGACCACTGCTCCCATCCACAGCCCAGGGCCACTGCTCCCATCCACAGCCCTGGACCACTGCTTCCATCCACAGCCCAGCACCACTGCTCCCATCCACCACAGCCCAGGACCACTGCTCCCAGACACAGCCCAGGACCACTGCTCCCATCCACAGCCCAGGACCACTGCTCCCATCCACAGCCCAGGACCACTGCTCCCATCCACAGCCCAGGACCACTGCTCCCAGACACAGCCCAGGACAACTGCACTCAGACACTCCCACAACTCCCCCTTTTATACACAGCAGCTGACAATTTCCTAATCAGCTTCAATCAAGCCAATTATCACATTAACCCTTCTCCCACCAGTGGCCAATCAATGTTTGTTGCACACATCATGATATCCTCCTGGGGCAGTAGTTGTCTGCGGGACAATTATTGCCCTCCGACTTGTTGCTCTTTGCATAAAGTGGCTGCCTGCATTTCCTTAAGTCAGAGACGACCATAACACACAGACTCAGAATTAGGCCATTCGGCCCATCGAGTCTACCCCACCATTCAATCATGGCTGATCTATCTCTCCCTCCTAACCCCATTCTCCTGCCTTCTCCCCATAACCCCTGACACCCGCACTAATCAACAATCTATCTAACTTTGCCGTAAATATATCCACTGGCTTGTGGCCTCCACCGCCGTCTGTGGCAATGAATCCCACAGATTCACCACCCTCTGGCTAAAGAAATTCCTCCTCGGCTCCTTCCTAAAGGAACGTCCTTTAATTCTGAGGCTGTGCCCGCTGGTCCTAGACTCTCCCACTAGTGGAAACATCCTCTCTATCCGGGCCTTTTACTGTTCGGTGAAGTTTCAATGAGGTCGCCCCCCCCCCTCAATCTTCTCCAGCCAGTACAGGCCCAGCGCCGACAAACGCTCATCGTACGTTAACCCACTCATTCCTGGAATCGTTCTTGTGAACGCTAAAGGACCTGTCCCACGGGCATGCGACTCCTTGCGGCAAGCGCGACTTAACCGGAAGCGGGGGCTGCGCGGAGGTTAAGTGAGTGACGCAGGAGGTTCGCGCGCGACGTATGGCATCAAGACGATGCATAAGGCGTTGAGACGCTGCGCACGCCCGTCGAGGCGGTGCACACGGCGTCGATGCGGTGCGCACGGTGTCGAGGCGGCTGCGGGCCGGCAGGCCGTTGCCGCGTGGAATTTTTGAACACGGTCAGTTTTTCGGAGCCCCGCACGATGTCGGGACCAGCTCCGCACAACTCCATACGGCTCCGGCGATCGAAGTGGGACGGGCCCCACGAGGCCGTACAGCTCAAGCGACCACATTCGGTCGCGCTTGCCGCCTGGAGTCGCATGCTCGTGGGACAGGCCCTTTACTCTTTTGTCTTGCTGATGTATAGGGATGGATTGTTATCCTGACCATAGGTGCAGGAGTAGGGCATTCGGCCCTTCAGGACAGAAGGTTCTCATTGTCTTTCCCATATGCTATCTCATCTTTGCTGCTCATGGTGCTGAAATAGTGTTCTGACCAGTGGACGGACGTCTGGATCTCATTGGCCTGAGACCTGGCCACAAGTTGTGGGTGGCAAGGTCATAGAAACATAGAAACATAGAAAATAGGTGCAGGAGTAGGCCATTCGGCCTTCGAGCCTGCACCGCCGTTCAATATGATCATGGCTGATCATCCAACTCAGTATCCTGTACCTGCCTTCTCTACATACCCCCTGATCCCTTTAGCCACAAGGGCCACATCTAACTCCCTCTTAAATATAGCCAATGAACTGGCCTCAACTACCTTCTGTGGCAGAGAATTCCACAGATTCACCACTCTCTGTGTGTTAAAAACAATGATTTTCTCATCTCGGTCCTAAAAGATTTCCCCCCTTATCCTTGAACTGTGACCCCTTGTTCCGGGCTTCCCCAACATCGGGAACAATCTTCCTGCATCTGGCCTGTCCAACCCCTTAAGAATTTTGCAAGTTTCTATAAGATCCCCCTCAATCTTCTAAATTCTAGCGAGTGCAAGCCGAGTCTATCCAGTCTTTCTTCATATGAAAGTCCTGCCATCCCAGGAATCAGTCTGGTGAACCTTCTCTGTACTCCCTCTATGGCTATAATGGCTTTCCTCAGATTAGGAGACCAAAACTGTACGCAATACTCCAGGTGTGGTCTCACCAAGGCCCTGTACAACTGCACTAGAACCTCCCTGGTAAGGTGAGAGGAGGGGAGTGAGAGGAGAGATGACTCTCCCTCTCTCTTCCTCTCTGTCTCTCTGTCTCTCTTTCTCTCTATTTCTCTTTCTCTCTCTCTCTCTCTCTTGCGTTCTCTATCTCTTTCTCCTTCATGACCCCGAGGGACATTGGTGTCAAGGGTCACGGTGGAGGGAATGTTCTGACCAAATCTAACGTCTGAGAAGTGAATAGTGATGATTTCTTAATTCACCATGGCTGATGCAGGTGGGCTCACTTCTGACTAGGCTTTACTGTGGACATTTAAACAGGAAAAGTAAACTTTCTTTATTAACAATGAATGACCCAGAGAAAGGAGAATGTTACTCTTGGAAGTTCATAGCGTCACAGCATGGAAACAGGCCCTTCCTTCGGCCCAACTTGCCCACCCCGACCAACATGTCCCATCTACACTAGTCCCACCCCGACAAACATGCCCCATCTACACTCGTCCCACCCCGACCAACATGCCCTATTTACACTCGTCCCAACCCGACCAACATGCCCCATCTACACTAGTCCCACCCCGGCCAACATGCCCCATCTACACTAGTCCCACCCCGACCAACATGCCCCATCTACACTAGTCCCACCCCGACCAACATGCCCCATCTACATTAGTCCCACCCCGACCAACATGCCCCATCTACACTAGTCCCACCCCGACCAATATGCCCCATCTACACTAGTCCCACCCCGACCAACATGCCCCATCGACACTAGTCCCACCCCGACCAACATGCCCTAACTACACTAGTCCCACCCCGAGCAACATGTCTCATCTACACTAGTCCCACCCCGACCAACATGCCCCATCTACACTAGTCCCACGCCCGCATTTGGCCCATATCCCTCCAAACCTGTCCTATCCAAGTGTCTCTTAAACGTTGTGATAGTCCCTGCCTCAACTACCTCCTCCGGCAGCTCATTCCATACACCCACCACCCTCTGTGTGGAAAAGTTGCCCCTCAGAATGACATTATTAATGTGAACCATTTGTGCACAACTCTGCTGGTGTGAGTAATTAATGAAATGATAGATAGCAAAAATACATAGTTGTGCAGCGGTAGAGTTGCTGCCTCACAGCGCCAGAGACCCGGGTTCCATCCTGAATACGGGTGCTGTCTGTACGGAGTTTGCACGTTCTCCCCGTGACCTGTGTGGGTTTTCTCCGGGTGCTCCGGTTCCCTTCCGCATTCCAAAGACCTGCTGGTTTGTAGGTTAATTGGCTTCTGTAAAATTGTCCCTAATGTGTGTAGGATGGAGCAAGTGTACGAGGTGATCACTGGTCGGCGGAGACTCGATGGACCGAAGGGCCTGTTTCCGCGCAGTATCTCTAAAATCTAAACAATACCCGGTGACTTGACCTCCACAGATTCCACAGATTCACCACCCTCCGGCTAAAGAAATTCCTCCTCATCTCCTTTCTAAAGGCATGAGTGAAAAAGGCAGAGAGGATGAGGGGCCAGACGTGGTCATGTGGGACTAGCTTCGATAGGCATGGCTGTGTGTTTCTGTGCTGTGGGACTGACAGGGCTCAACAGGGTAGTAGTTTGATGCTTCAGCCTGCAGCAACCCAGGAGAACTGTGTTCCAGATGCTTCATTAGTTTCTTGTTCTGCACATCGATCGGGAGGCGATGAAATCGCCCGTTCACACGCAGCCGCCAGAGCAAACAGTGTACATACAGTGATGACAAACGCAACAAATGCAATATCCAGTGCAGAACAGTGCAAGATTGTGTTACAGAAAGCCCGGGGTAGCACGGACGAGAGGGCCGAAGGGCCTGTCGCCGGGCAGGGCGACCACCGATGCGGGTCGGGGCAGGGGAGGCGAGCTCAGCCTTCCAAGCCTCAATCCAAGCTTAGCCTTCCTCCCGCGCATCCTAGCCCCGACGGGTCGAGTGCCGCCGCCTTCCACCCCGGACAACAACCGAGGGGAAAAACACAGACAAAACCTCTTCCAACCACCCGAATCCCTCATGGAATGCTCCTGTCCTGCCCTGTCTTTGAAATCAAGCCGCCACAATTGTGCACGATCAGGCAGCATTATACTTTTTTTAATATATAGACGAAAGCTGATCAAGTTCAAGTTGGAATTTATTGTCACATGCACCAATTAAGGTACAGTGATATTTGAGTTACCATACAGCCATACTGAGTAAAAAGCAACAAGACACACAGCCACATAAAATAAAATCTAACATAAACATCCAGCACAGCGGAATCACATTGAATGGCGGTGCTGGCTGGAAGGGCCAACGTTCTCACCACGGATGGCTGACCTGCTGAGTACTACCGGCACTTTGGAGAGGAATGGACAGGCGACGTGTCGGGTCTGGACCCTTCTTTGGACTTATGGAGTCGGGGGAGAAAGCTGGAAAAAAGAGATGCGGTTGGGACAGACTTCAGGACTTGATTATGAGGTGGGAGTTTCCTTAATTTGGTGAATTCAATGTTCATGTCATTGGGCTGTAAGCTATGAGGTGCTGTTTCTCCAGTTTGCGTGTCACCTCACTCTGGCAAAGGAGGAGGCCCAGGACAGAAACATCAGTGTGGGAGTAGGAAGGGGAGTTAAAATGGTTGGGAACCGGGAGATCCAGTTCTGACCTTCTAAACATAGAAACATAGAAAGTAGGTGCGAGAGTAGACCACCAGGCCCATCGAGCCCGCACCGCCATTCGCTCATGGCTGAACACTAAACAGACACCCTTACCCACAAACAGTAGACACAAGACACAGAACACAAGACACTACCCTCCCCTTTATATCGCTATCACCCCTCTCCACCCCAAGAACCGCGTGATCTCCTGGGGGAGGCAAAAAACCGGATAAAAACCCAGGTCCAATTCGGGAAAAAAATCCGGGAAATTCCTCTCCGACCCCAATCCAGGCGATCGACACTTGTCCAGGAGATCACTCAGGTCTTACTATACTAACCATACATAGGTCCATATCCCTGCCCTCTCCCCGTAGCCCCTTATCCCCTTGGCAGCTAAAAAAACATCTATTTTAGACTTAAATATATTTAATGTTTCTGCTTCCACTGCTCCCTGGGGCAGTGAATTCCATAAATTAACCACCCTCTGGGTGAAGAAGTTCTTCCTCATCTCAGTTTTAAAAGAGCCCCCTCTTATTCTACAACTATGTCCCCTAGTTCTAGTTTCCCCGATCATTGGGAACATCCTCGGTGCATCCACCCGATCAAGGCCCCTCACGATCTTATATGTTTCAATGAGATCGCCTCTCATTCTTCTAAACTCCAAAGAGTAGAGTTCCAGCCTACTTAACCTTTCCTCATATGTCAATCCCCTCATTGCAGGAATTAATCTTGTAAACCTTCGCTGCACTGCCTCCAGGGCCAGTACATCCTTTCTTAAGTATGGACCCCAGAACTGTACACAGTATTCCAAATGTGGTCTCACTAATACTGTGTACAGCTGCAGCAAGACCTCCGTGTTTTTATACTCAATCCCCCTAGCAATAAAGGCCAAAACTCCATTGGCCTTCCTGATTGCTTGCTGCACCTGCATACTAACTTTTAGTGATTCATGTACTACTACCCCTAGATCCCTTTGCGTTGCATTACAACGCAGCTCCACCTCATTTAGAAAATAACTTGCCCTATCATTTTTTTTCCCAAAGTGAATGACTTCACATTTATTAGTATTAAATTTCATCTGCCAAGTTGTTGCCCACTCACCTAGCTTATCTATATCCTTTTGCAGACTCTTCCTATCCTCCTCATCCCCTACTTTTCCTCCCATTTTTGTATCGTCCGCAAATTTTGATATATTACACTTGGTTCCCTCCTCCAAATCATTTATATAAATTGTGAACAACTGGGGTCCCAGCACCGACCCTTGCGGAACCCCGCTAGTTACCGGTTGCCATCCCGAGTATGAACCATTTATCCCCACTCTCTGCTTCCTATTTGTTAGCCAATCCTCTACCCATGCTAATATATTACCCCCAATCCCATAATTTTTTATTTTTAGCAATAGTCTCTTATGTGGCACCTTGTCAAAAGCCTTTTGGAAGTCCAAGTATACCACATCCACCGGTTCCCCTTTATCCACCCGGGTTGTTACTTCCTCAAAGAATTCGAGCAGATTCGTTAAACAGGACTTCCCCTTCACAAAACCATGCTGGTTCTGTCCGATGAAGTCATGTTTATCCAAGTGCCCCGTTAGTGTTTCTTTAATAATTGTCTCTAACATTTTACCCACCACCGATGTTAGACTAACCGGTCTATAGTTACCCGCCTTCTGTTTACTTCCTTTTTTAAATATAGGTGTTACATTGGCCATTTTCCAATCCACTGGGGCCGTTCCTGCCTCCAGGGAGTTTTGGAAAATTATCACCAATGCATCCACAATCCCCACCGCTATCTCCCTCAAGGCCCTTGGATGTAATCCATCAGGCCCAGGGGATTTATCCTCCTTCAGTCTCATTAATTTCCCTAATACCACCTCCTTGGTGATCTTAATAGTATTCAGCTCCTCCATTCCTACCGCCCCCTGTTTATCCAGCGTTGGAATATTTTTTGTGTCTTCTATGGTGAAGACTGATACAAAATACTCGTTTAATGCCTTTGCCATTTCCATGTTCCCCACCAACAACTCTCCAGTCTCACCCTCCAATGGACCAACGTTCACCTTAGCCACACTTTTTCTTTTTATATAGCTATAAAAACTCTTACTATTAGTTTTTATGTTGTTCGCTAAATTCCTTTCATAGTCTATTTTCCCCGTCTTAATTAATCTCTTAGTTATTTTTTGCTGACCTTTAAATGCTTCCCAATCCTCTACCCTCCCACTATCTCTAGCTACCTTATATGCCCTTGCCTTCAACCGAATACTATCCTTTATAGTTTTACTGAGCCATGGCTGACTGTTCTTTCCCTTACCCCTTTTTTTCTTCATAGGAATACATTTTTCTTGAAGGTTATACAGTAGATCCTTAAACGTACACCACTGCTCATGTACCGTCTTATTCTTGAGTCTGCTATCCCAGTCAACTTTGATCAGCTCAGTCCTCATACCTTCATAATCCCCTTTATTTAGACTAAGTACCCTAGCCTGAGTTTCAACCTGCTCCCCTTCTATTTGAATATGGAATTCGACCATATTGTGGTCACTTGTTCCCAACGAGTCCCTAACTATGACATTTTTAATTAATCCTGCTTCATTACACAGGACCAGATCCAAGATTGCCTCCCTCCTTGTCGGTTCTGTGACATACTGTTCTAGGAACCCGTCTCTAATACATTCTATAAACTCTTCCTCTAGTCTACCCTGCCCAGTTTGGTTTGCCCAATTAATATGAAAATTGAAGTCCCCCATGATTACAGCAGTTCCCTTTTTACATGCGTCAACTATTTGCAGATTTATGTTCTGACTAACAGCGTCACAGCTATTTGGAGGTCTATAAATTACACCCACTAGTGTTTTTTCCCCTTGTTATTCTCTATCTGTACCCAAGCTGTTTCACTATCCTGATCCTTCAACGCAATATCCTTCCTCTCTATTGCCGTTATTCCCTCCCTTATTAAAAGGGCCACCCCTCCTCCCTTTCTTTCCTGTCTATCTTTTCTAATTGTCGAGTACCCCTCTATATTTAACTCCCAATCCTGATCCCCTTGCAGCCATGTCTCCGTAATGGCCACGATATCATAACTATATGTACTTAATTGCACCGTTAATTCATTTATCTTATTTCGAATACTCCGTGCATTTAGATACAGCACTTTCAGATGATTTTTACTACCCTTCCTTTCTGTTTTTGCTCCTTTTACACCTAGAGCTTTATCTTCACACATTCTGGATCCTCCTGTCACATTTTGATTTTCCGTTTCCCCACTGATACCCTGCTCTATTTCCTCTACCCCTGCCGTTATTACCCCCCCTTGATACCTCCCCCCCGCTACTTAGTTTAAAGACCTCTCTACTGCCCTAGTTATATGATTTGCCAGGACCCCAGTCCCAGCACCGTTCAGGTGAAGTCCGTCCTTACAGAACAGATCCCCCCTGTCCCAGTACTGGTGCCAGTGGCCCAAGAAACCAAACCCATTTTTCCCACACCAGTCTTTGAGCCACGCATTCAGCTTTTTAATTTTTCGTACCCTCGCCGATTTGGCCCGTGGCTCAGGTAGCAATCCGGAGATCAGTACCCTCGAGGTTCTGCTTTTTAATTTATTCCCTAACTGCTCAAACTCGTTCAGCAGATCCTCCTTCCTCGTCCTTCCTATGTCATTGGTCCCCACATGGACCACGACCACTGGATCCTCCCCCTCACTCTGCAAATTTCTCTCCAGCATCGCAGAGATATCCTTAACCCTAGCACCGGGTAGGCAACACAGCCTTCGGGACATGTTCTGCTGGCCGCAGAGAACCTTATCTACCCCCCGAATAATACTATCCCCTATCACCACGGCATTTCTTCTAACTCCCCCCTCTTGAATGGCCCCCTGATCCACGGTGCTGCAGCCAGGTTGCTCATCCCTCCCACAGCCCCTGATCCCGTCCTCACATTGAGTAAGAGCCTCGGTCATGCTCGTCAGGGACAAGGGCTGTGGCTCCTGCCGCATCTCCTCCTGGTTCCCCCTACCTGCCTTGCTTATGGCCACACCTTCCTTTCCCTGCTCACTAACTACTGAATTAGTTAAACTGGTCGGTGTGACCATCCCCTGGCACAAAACATCCAGGTAATACTCCCCCTCCCTGATGCACCGCAGCGTATGAAGTTGGGTCTCCAGCTCATCAATGCGGAGCTCGAGTTCCGCTAGCTTCAAACACTTACTGCAGCTGTAGGGATCATCTACATCAATGGTGTCGACAATTTCCCACATCTCACAGTATTGGCACATCTCCTGGCCACCCATCTTATATAAGTAATTAACTGGTCCTATTAAGAATAAAGTCTGCCTGTGCTTGGCTTCTACTTTTCAACTGTTTTTCCCCCCTCTGACTCACTTCTCTCCTCCCACTCGGGCTAGAGCCAATCAGTCGTATCTCTTGCTAATCTCCTGCTGCTGTTGCTCCCAAATCTACAGCAGTTCTCCATAATTATATTGAAACTAATGGTATTGTGATCACTGGACCCGAAGTGCTCCCCAACACATACCTCCGTCAACTGACCTGTCTCATTTCCTAACAGGAGGTCCATCGCTGCCCCTTCTCTAGTAGGTACCTCTATGTATTGCTGCAAAAACTATCCTGCACACATTTTACAAACTCCAAACCATCCAGCCCTTTTACAGAATATGTTTCCCAGTCTATGTGACCCGTTAATCCCTACTCGGTGTTTCCTGTCTGCCAACCAATTTTCTATCCATGTCGTAGCACTCTACCCCCCAATACCCTATGCCCTAAATTATCTACATGCTTACTTTCAGTCACTGAGGAACAAGGACCCCTAGATCCCGTTGTACCTCCGCATTTCCCAACTTGACACCATTTAGATAATAATCTACCTCACATTTATCCACATTAAACTTCATCTGCCATGCATCTGCCCACTCCCCCAACTTGTCCAAGTCACCCTGCATTCTCATATCATCCTCCTCACAGTTCACACTGCCACCCAGCTTTGTGTCATCTGCAAATTTGCTAATGTTACTTTTAAATCTCATCATTGATGTATATGGTTAATAGCTGCGGTCCCAGCACCGAGCCTTGCGGCACCCCACTAGTCACTGCCTGCCATTCTGAAAGGGACCTGTTAATCCCTACTCTGTGTTTACTGTCAGCCAACCAATTTTCTATCCGTGTCAGCACTCTACCCCCAATACCCTTTGCCTTAAATTTGCCCACTAATCTCCTATGTGGGACCTTATCAAATGCTTTCTGAAAGTCCAGGTACACTACATCCACTGGCTCTCCCTTGTCCATTTTCCTAGTTACATCCTCAAAAAAATCCAGAAGATTAGTCAAGCATGATTTCCCCTTCGTTAATCCACGCTGACTCGGACCGATCCTGTTACTGCTATCCAAATGTTCGGCTATCTCATCTTTTATAATTGACTCCAGCATCTTCCCCACCACCGATGTCAGGCTAACTGGTCTATAATTCCCTGTTTTCTCTCTCCCGCCTTTCTTAAAAAGTGGGAAAACTTTAGCTACCCTCCAACCCACAGCAACTGATCCTGAATCTATGGAACATTGGAACATGATCACCAATGCGTCCACAATTTCTAGAGCCACTTCCTTAAGTACTCTGGGATGCAGACCATCAGGCCCAGGGGATTTATCATCCCATGGGATCGAAATTAGAGGTTGCCCGGGTGCCACTGACCACTCAAAGCGCCGCCGGGCAACATAAACACCGAGTTATTTGTCCCGGCTTGGCAACCAGATACTGGTTTGTACCAAAGATAGACACAAAAAACTGGAGTAACTCCGCGGGTCAGGCAGCTTCTCTGGAGAAAAGGAACGCGATGTTTTGTGTCGGCGGCGGCGACCGTGCGGGGCAAAGATACGAGGTGTGGGGTGACGAAGGGTCGGAGCGAATGACGGGCCCCGAACAGCGGCAGCAGCGGCTCCATCTCATCCTCCTCCCGTCCCCCCCCGCCATGATAAGGGCCGCTGCTTGTAAATTCGCTAACGGCGATAACCGCTTTCAAAACAAACCCTCCCGCACGCCGAGGCCGGGAGGGAGGGAGGGAGGGGGAGGCCTCAGAGTGCGGGAGGGTTTGTTTTGCGCTGTTACCGGATTTACAAGCAGAGGCCCTGATCAGGGTGGGCGGGGTGCGGAAGGAGGAGGAGATGGAGCCGCTGTCGCGGCCGCTGCTGCCGCTGTTCGGGGACCGTCATTCGCTCCGACTCGTCTGAAGCAGCTGCACCAATGATCTTATAGGTATAGGATCTCTGAGCTGCACCGCTGGGCCCCGCATCTTGCTGTTGGCTGGCGGAGGGAGGCGGTGGCGAGGAATTCCCAACGGCCAAGGTAGCGGGGCGATGTTGTCCGAGGAGCGCTGACCTTCCTTCCTCCCCACCTCACCCCCCCCTCTCCCTCTCTCTCTTGTACGCCCCCTCCACCCCCTTATCCTGGGACCCCTCCACTCCATCCCGCACTGATCCCCATTCCCGCCTCTATTCAGTCCTCACTGACATCCCCTGTGCTCCCCTCCACATCTACCCACCCATCTATTCATCCTGCGCTGATCACCCTACCCACCTCGCATTGATTCTCCTGCCACCACCCCCCCCCTTCCATACTACACTGGTTCCCCAATTCACCCTGCACTTACCCCTTTCCCATCCATCCTGCACTTCACCTCCATCCATCCTGTACTGATCCCCCATCCATCCTGTACTAATCCACGCCTTCATCCCGTACTGACCCACCCTCCATTGACCCTGCACCTTCCCCCCATTCATCCTGTAGTGATCCCCCATTCATCCTGCACACCCTCCGATCCACACTGTACTGACCCCCCATTCATCCTGCGCTGATCTCCCCCCATTCATCCTGCGCTGATCTCCCCCCCATCCATCCTGTACTGATCCTCCCATTCAAGAATGGGGGGAACAGTCTGAAGAAGGGTCTCGACCCGAAACGTAGCCTATTTCGTTCGCTCCATAGATGCTGCCTCACCCGCTGAGTTTCTCCAGCACTTTTGTCTACCCCCATCCATCCCGTACTGACCCCCCCCATTCAACACCACTGACATCCCCGGTGCTCTCCCCTCACAATTTTACCTACTCCAACCAACACCTGCCTCACCTGCCTCAATCCATCCATTCTGCACCGACTGCCTTCTAACCACCCCCCACCCCTGCCACCTGTCCACCCCGCACTGATTCACACACACACCTCTCCCTGACCCTATTGTGCTGGAAATGTCTTCAGAGCGAACATTGACTATGTTTGATAACGGAAAGCAATCAAATGTGTTTTAATTCCCAATGTTATTATTTGTTTTAATCCATAAAGATGGATTAAATTGTGAACACGTGAAACATTACAACCGCAGTGTTCGATTGTCACTGCTACCATTGACACGTTATTACAGAATTCATTTTAACGACAAATCAATGCTCTTAATATGGAGTATCACTACTGTAGTTATTTAATGAGCAACATTCATAAGTATACGTACGCATATATGTTACCATGGTCCAGGAGATTTATTGACACAGGTTGATCATACGCTGAATAATCCAACCACATTTTTGTTTGGAAGTGGAAAGAACTAATAAAAATTGCATTAATTGCAATGTGTAAAAAGAGTTGAGATACTGTCTTATAATTTTGCTGCATGTCATTGTGGGATATATCATGTCTTGATTGGTGCATATGTTTAGTTTGTCACTTTATTTGAAGCAGAAATAATATGTGAATGCTTCATTGAGTATAATTCCGACTGGTAACTACGCACTTCGTCCGAGCACATTATCGAACGCGTCATGCAAGCCATCTTAAATGACCACCTAAACTGTCATTTGGCAACCTAAAAAGCTGCAAAGGTTGCCCGGCTGGCAACAGGGGAAAAAAGTTAAGCGAGAGCCCTGCATCCTTCAGTCCCATCAGTCTATCCAACACCATTTCCTGCCTAATGTGGATTTCCTTCAGTTCCTCCGTCACCCCAGATCCTCTGGCCACTACTACATCAGGAAGATTGTTTGTATCCTCCTTAGTGAAGACGGATCCAAAGTACCTGTTCAACTCATCTGCCATTTCCTTGTTCCCCATAATAAATTCACCTTTTTCAGTCTTCAAGAGCAACTTTGGTCTTAAATAATGTTTTCCTCTTCACATACGTAAAGAAGGAACAGCAGATGCCGGTTTACAAAGAGAGACACAATCTCCTGGAATAACTTGCATGTCTGGAGAGCATGGACAGGCAACATTCTAGCTCAGGACCCTTCTTCAGACTGCTTGGTGTGGGGGGTGGAGAAAGTTGGAAAGGAGAGGAGGGAGTGGTCGCCTTAGATTCCCTTCCCTCTACTGATGCGGCCTGACCTACTGAGTTCCTCCACTGCTTTAGAGGGAGAGGACAGACGACGTTTTGAGTCAGGACCCTTCTTCAGACTGAGTGGAGAGGGTGGGGGGAGGAAGCTGGAAAAGAGAGATTGGGCTAGACAAAGCCTGGCAAATGACAGGTGGACACAAAATGCTGGAGTAACTCAGCGGGACGGGCAGCATCTCTAGAGAGAAGGAATGGGTGATGTTTCAGGTTGAGACCCTTCTTCAGAAGTGATAGGTGGATATAGGTGAGGGAGACACAAGATACTGCAGATGCTGGAATCTTGCATAGAACACAATTTAGTTAGATGCACAGAATCTCTTGCCCAGAGTGGAGGGATCGAGGACCAGAGGACATGGGTTCAAGGTGAAGGGGAAAGATTTAAAAGGAAACTGAGGGGTAACTTGTATGGAACAAACTGTCAGAGGATGTAGTTGAGGCTGTGACTATCCCAAGAAACAGTTAGACAGTTACATGGATAGGACAAGTTTGGAAGGATATGGACCAAACACAGGCAGGTGGGTCTAGTGTAGCTGGGACATGTTAGTCGGTGTGGACAAGTTGGGCCGAAGGGCCTGTTTCCACACTGTATCACTCTATGACTAACACAGAGTGCTGGAGTAACTCAGCGGGTCAGGCAGCATCTGTGGAGAACATGGATAGGTGACATTCACAGAGTGCTGGAGTAACTCAGTGGGTCAGGCAGCATCTCTGGAGAACATGGATAGGTGTCATTTCAGAGTGCTGGAGTAACTCAGCGGGACAGGCAGCATCTCTGGAGACAAGGAATGGGTGATGTTTCATGTCGACACTTAAGATGGGTCTCGACCCTGAAACATTGCCCATTCCTTCCAGCATTTTGTGTCTACCTAAACAGCCCCTATCTATCCACGTGGCGGTGTGCCAGCAGGCTGGAGGAGCGGGCAAAGGTCTTGCTGCAGAGCAAGCAGGTGAAGGGGCGCTGCCCGGTGTGGACTCGTCGGTGCTCCAGCAGGTGGTCAAGGCGGGTGAAACCCTTGCCACACTCAGCGCACACATAAGGTCTCTCTCCGGTGTGTAACCGCTGGTGCTCCCGCAGCCCCCGCGCTCTCTTGTCGCAGTGGGAGCAGCTGCTCGCCGGCGTGGGTCCGCCGGTGCTGCCGGAACACTCGCGAGATGTCAAACTCCTCACCGCAGTACGGGCAGTCGTAGGGCTGGCCACTGGTGTGCACGCACTGGTGAGACAGGGCGTGGGACGCCATGGTAAAGCGCTCTCCACACACCGGGCTGGGGACGGGATGGTCGCCGGCGTGCACACGCTGGTGGGACAGCAGTCTGGTGGAGCTGGCGAAGCCCTTGCCGCATTGGGCGCAGGTGTATGGGTGCTCGCCGGTGTGGATGCGCTGGTGCCTCAGCAGGGTGGCGGAGATGGTGAAGCCCTTGCCGCAGTAGCTGCAGATGTAGGGACGCTCGCCGGTGTGCGTGCGCTGGTGCCTCAGAAGGGTGGCGGAGAGGGTGAAGCCCTTGCCGCACTGGGCGCAGGTGAAGGGGCGCTCACCGGTGTGGGTGCGCTGGTGGGACAGCAGGTGACTGGACTGCGTGAAGCCCTTGCCGCACTGGGCGCAGGTGAAGGGGGCGCTCATCGGTGTGGGTGCGCTGGTGGGACAGCAGGTGACTGGACTGGGTGAAGCCCTTGCCACAGTAGCTGCAGGTGTAGGGACGCTCGCCGGTGTGGGTGCGCTGGTGCCTCAGCAGGGTGGCGGAGAGGGTGAAGCCCTTGCCGCACTGGGCGCAGGTGAAGGGGCGCTCACCGGTGTGGGTGCGCTGGTGGGACAGCAGGTGACTGGACTGGGTGAAGCCCTTGCCGCACTGGGCGCAGGTGAAGGGGCGCTCATCGGTGTGGGTGCGCTGGTGGGACTGCAGGCTGCCGGAGAGGGTGAAACCCTTGCCAGACTGGGCGCAGGTGTAGGGACGCTCCCTGGTGTGCACACGCCTGTGCGCCTTCAGGTCCAGCGACGACTTGAAGCCTTTGCCGCAGTCGGAGCAGGTGAAGGGCCGCTCACTGCTGTGCACCCGCTGGTGGTTCCTCAGCCCCGACAATTGGGCAAAGTTCTTGCCGCAGGTGCCGCAGCAATAGGGCTTCTCGCCATTGTGAACCCGCTGGTGCATCTTCAGCTGTTTCGCCATCTTGAAGCTCTTGTCGCACTCCGAGCAGTCGAAGGGGCGTTCTCCCATGTGCACCCGCCGGTGGATGTCCAGCCGACTCGGGCACCGCCAGGCCTTGCCACACTATCACACTCATAACGCTTCTCCTTGTTGTGCCCCGTGATGTGGTCCCCCATCGAATCTCAGCCCGCACACCGAGCAGTTGGGGGTGGCCTCACCGGCACCCTGGCCGCCCTCAATGGCCGCTCACGTCCCCGTCTCTCCGTCCACAGCAACGGCTCCTAAACCCTGCAGGAGGGGAACACACAGGGTCAACAAGCTGGCAAACAGGACATTACTAGCACATATCGGGTGCATTTATGGCGGAGGAAACCGTTATATAATTCTGCGCGGCACAGGGGCGCAGCAGTACAGATGCTGCCTCACTGCCAGAGTCCCGGGCTCGATCCTGACTACGGATGCTGTCTGTGCAGAGTTTGCACATTCTCCCCTTGACCTGCGTGGGTTTTCAATCCGGGTGCTCCAGTTTCCTCCAACATTTCAAAGACGTTCAGGGTTGTAAATTAATCGGACTCCGCAAAATTGTTAAATTGTCCCTGATGTGCGTAGGATAGTGTTAGTGTACGGGGTGATCGCTGGTCGGCGCAGAGTCCGTGGGCCGAAAGACCTGTTTCCGCGCTGCATCTCTAAACTAAACTAAACCAAAGAAGGGTCTCGACCCAAAATTTCACCCATTCCTTCTCTCCACAGATGCTGCCTGACCCGCTGAGTTACTCCAGCACTTTGTCATAGATTCACAGAGTGATACAGCGTTGGAAAGAGGCCCTTTGGCCCAACTCGTACTTGCACTCCTAGATCCCTCGGCTCCACACATTCCCCCAGCGACCCGCCATTCACAGTGAAGACCCTGCCCTGGTTTGACTTCCTGAACTGCAACACCCTCCCCACCCCCAAACAATGTGACCTCCTTCCTGTGGCTCCCTGCCCCTTACCCCTGCCGCCTCCTGTTCCTTACCCCCCTTTGCTCCCTCCCCCCTCCTCCCTACCCCCAAACAATGTGAACCCACCCCCACCTGGCTCCCTACCCCCTTCCTTGGCTCACCTGACCCCTCTATCTCCCCCCAGTTCCCTGCCCCCCATTCACCCCCCTCGGCACCAAACCCACTCCCCCTTGAATCCTCCCCCCTCCCTTTGCTGCCTGTTTCTCCACGCTACCCACTTCACCCCCTTTCCACCTCCAGCCTCGCACTCCACTCCGCTCCTCCCTCCACACACACACACTCTCTCTCTCTCTCTCTCTCTCTCTCTCTCTCAAAAGGATGAGGGGGAATCTTATGGAAACATATAAAATTATAAAAGGACTGGACAAGCCAGATGCAGGAAAAATGTTCCCAATGTTGGGCGAGTCCAGAACCAGGGGCCACAGTCTTAGAGTAAAGGGGAGGTCATTTAAGACTGAGGTGAGAAATAACTTTTTCACCCAGAGAGTTGTGAATTTATGGAATTCCTTGCCACAG
>JAXLNO010003569.1:0-28920 GCA_038087875.1 Malacoraja senta
TGTCATTGTTCTATCTGGGACACATGACAATAAAACACTCTTGACTCTCTTGAATACCTTGAATGCCATCTTTCAACAGCAGGGGGACCAGAACTGAACAGAGTATTCCAAGTTTAGTTGAGAGATACAGCCTTTGGCCCGCCGGGTCCGCGCTGACCTGCGATCCCACACACTAAAGGGCCTGTCCCACTTTCACGACCTAATTCACGACCTTTTTTTACTCTGGGACATTTTTCATCATTGTGAAAAAACGCCCCGACCTACTTGATGCCACGAGTACCTACGACTAGCATCACGACCTACCTACGAACCTCCTACGACATCGTGACGACCATGCTGCGAGGTATGAGTCAGGGGCAAACTCGGCAGAGGTCGTGAATTAGGTCGTGAAAGTGGGACAGGCCCTTAACACTACCCTACACACAACAGAGACAATTTTACATTTACTACAAGGCAGTTAACCTACAAAACCCTGTACGCCTTTGGAGTGTGGGAGAAAAACCGGAGATCTCGGAGAAAACCCACGCAGGTCACGGAGAGAATGTGCAAACTCTATATAGACGACACACCTAGTCAGGATGGAACCTGGGTTTCTGGTGCTGTGAGGAGCAACTCTACCGCTGTGCCGCTGTGCCACCATGCCCAGTGATGCTGGGCTCTAATGTCAAGGGACCAGTGCTGCTGTGTTCAGTGGCGCAGTGGGGTGGGGGGGGGAGGGGGGAGGGAGAGGGGGGTGAATGGGTTACACCTCGCTGCACTTGAGTGGGATGCAGTGAAGGATTAATTACACTGGGACTCGCTGAATACACTGTGACAGGACACGACCGGTCTGTGCAGAGCTACAGCAGCTTGTGCTTCACTCTAATTCTAAACTGTATTTGCCTGCCCCCGTCTCTTTTCCACCTATCTTCCCCCTACCACAATCAGTCTGAACAAGGGTCCTGACCCGAAACCTCACCTATCCATGTTCTCCAGAGACGCTGCCTGACCCGTTGAGTTACCCTAGCTCTTTGTGTCTTTTCTTTTGTAAACCTGCATTTGCGGTTCATGTTCATGTGATAGGAGCAAAGTTAGACCATTCGGCCCATCAAGTCTACTCTGCCATTCAATCACGGCTGATCTATCTCTCCCTCTCAACCCCATTCTCCTGACCTCCCCGTAACCCCTGACACCCGTACTAATCAAGATCTATCTATCTTTGCCTTAAAAATATCCACTGACTTGGCCTCCTTGGTTCCTTGTGTCTACGAATACCAATTCATAAGGTCATAAGTGATAGGAGCAGAATTAGGCCTTTTGGCCCATCAAGTCTACCCCACCATTAAATCATGGCTGATCTATCTTTCCCTCATAACCCCATTCTCCTGCCTTCTCCCCATAACCTTTGACGCCCTTACCAATCAAGTATCTGCCATCTGCGCCTTAAAAATACCCATTGACTTGGCCTCCACCGTCTGTGGCAATGAATTCTACAGGTTCACCACCTGACAAAAGAAAATTCCTCAGAGGGGCACAAAATTCTGGGTCAGGCAGCATCTCCGGAGAGAAGGAATGGGTGACGTTTCGGGTCAAGACCCTTCTTCAGACTGATATCAGGGGAGTGGGAGATACATAGACAAGGAGGTGTAAGGTGCGAAACAGGACAAAGGGAATGGAGATCAAGGAAAATGTAGAATAGATCATTGTTAGCAGGGAGAAGGCAACAAACAAAACAAATAGAGATAAAATGTAATCGGGGACAGTCAGACTGGTCGGAGACTGGAAGGGGGAGGGATGGAGAGAGAGGGAAAGCAAGGGGTTACTTGAAGTTGGAGAAGTCAATGTTCATACTGCTGGGGTGTAAAAATAAATTCTTCCTCATCTCCTATCTAAAGATATGTCCTGTTATTCTGCGCCCAAGCCCTCTGGTTCTGTTTAGATTATTCTTATCATGGGTACCGAGGTACAGTGAAAAGCTTTGTTTTGCAGGCAATCCAAAACAGATCAGATAATACTACACATAAATACAAACAAGCCAAATTAAAACAGGTAGAGCAAAGGGGAAGATACAGAGTGCAGAATGTAGTTCTCAGCATTGTAGCACATCAGTTCCAGAGACAAAGTCCAATGGCCACAATGGGGTAGAGGTGAATCGGACAGTACCCTGGCTAATGGATGGACCGTTCAGAAGCCTGATAACACGGTGTGGTACGGTGGCGCAAGGAGCGGCACGGTGGCGCAGCGGTAGAGTTGTGCCTTACAGCACTTGCAGCGCCAGAGACCCGGGTTCAATCCTGACTACGGGTGCTATTGGTATTCGTACACACAAGGAACCAAGGAGGCCAAGTCAGTGGCTATTTTAAGGCAGAGATAGATAGATTCTTGATTACTATGGGTGTCAGGGGTTATGGGGGAGAAGGCAGGAGAATGGGTTGAGAGGGATAGATCAGCTATGATTGAATGGCGGAGTAGACTCGATGGGCAGAACGGCCTAATTTTGCTCCTATCACTTATGAACATATGAACCGGAAATGCAGGTTTACAAAAGAAAAGACCCAAAAGAAAAGAACACGTGGACTTTGTACGTTCTCCCAACGTGACCTGTGTGAGTTTTCTCCAAGATCTTCGGTTTCCTCCCACACTCCAAAGACGTACAGGTTTGTAGGTAAATTGGGTTGGTATAAGTGTAAATTATCCCTGGTGTGTTTAGGATAGTGTTAACGTGCGGGGATCGCTTGTCGGTGCGGAGTCGGCGGGCCAAAGGCCTGTTTCCGCGCTGTATCTCTAAAGTAAACTAAACAGAGTGGAAGAAGCTTGTTCTTGAGTCTGGTGGTGCGCGCTTTCAAGCTTGTGTTTCTTCCGCCTGTAGAAGGGAGAAACAGGGAATGATCGTGGGTGGGAAGTCTTTGTTTATGTCGGCCAAAGATCCTATAGCTAGAGTATGTCGGGCTGCTTTTTCTGAGGCAGCGTGAAGTGTAAATGCAATCAGTGGTGGGGTGTCTGGTGCGTGTGATGGACTGGACGACATCCACAACTCTGCAATTTCATGCTGTCGTGGGCAGAGCTGCTTTCCTTCTCTCCAGAGATGCTGCCTGTCCCGCTGAGTTACTCCAGCATTTTGTGTTTATCTTCTGTTTCCAAACCGAGCTCGGTGGCCACGTGTTTAAACCCCCCCTCCCGCCCACACCACGGGGCAGTGCTTGCTCAGAGCTGAGAATCAACCCGAGCCACCTCTCCCACCCCCCCCTTCCCACTCCCCGCCCCCCCTCCCTCTCCTCGCCCCCCCCCCACCGTCCCCTCCCCCTCCCCTTTCCCCCTCCACCTCTCACCCCGCCCCCTCCACCTCTCTACCCAGGGCTGCTGGTGTTGCAGCAGCGGGGGGGCCTCAGACAAGAATCTGCCGTGTGTGTGCGTGTGAGAGTGTGTGTGTCTGTGTGTGTGTGTCTTTGTGTGTATGTGTTCCTGTATGTGTCTGTGTTCCTGTGTATGCCTGTGTGTATGTGTGTGCGCGTGCATGCGTGTGTGTGCGTGCGTGAGTGTGTATGAGTGTGTATGTGTGTGTGTGCGTGAGTATGTGTGTGTGTGTTCCTGTGTGCATGTGTGTGTGAGTGTGTATGTGTGAGTGAGTGTGTGTGTGTGTGTGCGCATGCATGTGAGTATGTATGTGTGTGAGTATGCATGTGTGTATGTGTGTGTGTGTGAGTGTGTGATGTGTGAGTGTGTGTGTGTGTGTGAGTGTGTGTGTGTGATGTGTGAGTGTGAGTGTGTGTGATGTGTGAGTGTGTGAGTGTGTGTGTGTGTGATGTGTGTGTGAGTGTGTGTGTGTGTGATGTGTGTGTGTGTGATGTGTGTGTGTGTGTGTGTGATGTGTGTGTGTGTGTGATGTGTGAGTGTACGTGTGTGTGTGTGTGTGTGTGTGTGATGTGTGTGTGTGCGCGTGCGTGTGAGTATGTATGTATGTGAGTATGCGTGTGTGTGCGTGAGTATGTGTGTGTGTGTTCCTGTGTGCATGTGTGTGTGTGTGTGTGTGTGTGTGAGTGTGTGTTGGAGCTGTGTTGTACTATCGTGGTCTGTGTGCTGGGCGGCAGTGTGAGTCACAGTGTGCATCGTGTTACAGCATGCAGCTGCCATTGGGTGGGTGTGTAGCGATGAGCCTGAGCGCACACCCAGAGGGGTTACACCCAGAGGCTGGGAGAGTGGGACTGAGCCAGTGAGGAGAGAGGCGTGCATCAGCCTCACAGGTCGGTGACAGTGTGTGGGAGACTGCCGGGGGCACAGCATTAGGGTTAGACCGTGTGCAGTTCACTCCGTGACTCTGACAACAGCTTGGCAATGGAGCGGCGGGTAGAGCTGCTGCCTCACAGCTCCAGATACCCGGGTTTGAACCTGACCTCAGGTGCTGCATGTGCAGAGTTTGCACGTTCTCCCTGTGGCCGTGTGGGTCTCTCACAATCCAAAGACGGACGTACAGGTTTGCAGGTTAATTGGCTTGGTAAATGTAAAAATTGTCCCTAGTGCGTGTAGGATAGTGTTAATGTGCAGGGATCGCTGGTCAGCGCGGACTCGGTGGGCCGAAGGGCCTGTTTCCGTGCTGTATCTCTAAACTAAACTCTAAAGGAGGTAGTTGATACAGGCACTACAGCAGCAATTAAGACATTTGGACTGGTACGTGGATAGGACAGGTTTAGAGGGAATGTTTAAGATGGAACTGTGCAGATGCTGGAAAATTGAAGGTGGACAAAAATGCTGGAGAAACTCAGCGGGTGAGGCAGCATCTATGGAGCGAAGGAACTAGGCAACGTTTCGGGCCGAAACGTTGCCTATTTCCTTCGCTCCATAGATGCTCTCTCACCCGCTGAGTTTCTCCAGCAATTTTGTCCACCTCAGGTATAGAGGGCAATCGGTCAAACGCGGGCAGGTGGGACTAGTGTAGATGGGACATTCTGCTCAGCATGGGCCAGTTGGGCTGATGGTCCTGTTTCCGTGCTGTGTGACTTTAGCAAGAGGGTGGGAGGAAGAAAGGGGCAAATCAATTGTTACTCCAGCACTTTGTGTTTTGCACTGACCGGCGTGAGGAGGAGCGAGACCTGCAGGGGGAGCTGCAGGCGTGGTGCAGTGGGCCGGGCCTCCTGCAGGGGGAGCCCCGGGGCATAGTTGGTGGAGTTGACATGTGTGTTGATTTGACCAAAGCTTTGCTTTAGACTTCAGAGATACAGAGCGGAAACAGGCCCTTCGGCCTACCGAATCCGCGCCGTCCGTCAATCACCCTGTACGCTAGCACGATCCTACACACTGGGGACAATTTTACAACTTACCAAAGCCAATTAGCCTACAATCCCGCACGGCTTTGGAGTGTGGGAGGAAACTGGAGCACCTGGAGAAAACCCACGCAGGTCATGGGAAAAACGTACAAACTCTGTTCAGACAGCACCCGTAGTTGGGATTGAACCTGGGTCTCTGGCACTGTAAGGCAGCAACTCTACCGCTGCGCCACCGTGCCTCCCAAAGCTAGTCAGACTCAAAATCTGCCTCACCTTGCTTATAGTTAAGTCCCTCATTCAATTTAAAGTTAAGTTTAGTTCAGAGGATTTAGCCGGTGTTTAAAATTTCTACTGGAACACGTTTTACACTTTGGCATAGAAGTGTCTCGACCCAAAACATCACCATTCCTTCTCTCCAGAGATGCTGCCTGTCCCGCTGAGCTTTTTGTGTCTATCTTCGGTGTAAACCAGCATCTGCAGTCCCTTCCTACACATTTCGTGTGCAAATAGTTTGATGTGAAACCACAATTTGTTTTTCCAGCTACTCTGTGTTTGAATGCTTTCAATAACCACCTGCACTTTCACCGAAGTGGCACGGTGGTGCAGCTGGTAGAGCTACTGCCTCACAAGGTTCACGAGATTGATCCCTGGGATGGCGGGACTGTCATATGAGGAAAGATTGAAAAGACTAGGCTTGTATTCACTGGAGATTAGAAGGATGAGGGGGGATCTTATAGAAACATATAAAATTATAAAAGGACTGGACAAGCTAGATGCAGGAAAAATGTTCCCAATGTTGGGCGAGTCCAGAACCAGGGGCCACAGTCTTAGAATAAAGGGGAGGTCATTTAAGACTGAGGTGAGAAAAAACGTTTTCACCCAGAGAGTTGTGAATTTATGGAATTCCCTGCCACAGAGGGCAGTGGAGGCCAAATCACTGGATGGATTTAAGAGAGAGTTAGATAGAGCTCTAGGGGCTAGTGGAGTCAAGGGATATGGGGAGAAGGCAGGCACGGGTTATTGATAGGGGACGAACAGCCATGATCACAATGAATGGTGGTGCTGGCTCGAAGGGCCGAATGGCCACCTCCTGCACCTATTTTCTATGTTTCTATGTTTCTACAACGCCAGAGGCTCGGGTTCCATCTTGACCCTGGACGCTGTCTGTGTGGAGTTTGCTCGTTCTCCCTTTGACATGTGGGTTTTCTCCAAGTGTTCCGGTTTCCTCCCACATCCCAGACGTGCAGGTTTGTAGGTTAATTGGCCCTCTGTAAATCACCCCCTAGAGAAAGTAGAATAACATAACAAGTCTCAATAGGTGCAGGAAGGAACTGCAGATGCTGGTTTACACTGAAGATAACACAAAATGCTGGAGCAACTCCGGGTCAGGCAGCATCTCAAGAGAATGGGAACCGGTGACATTTCGGGTCGTGACACTTCTTCAGACTGAACTGAGGTTTTCTCCTCAGTCTGAAGAAGGGTCACGACCCGAAACATCACCTATTACTTTTCTCCAGAGATGCTGCCTGTCCCGCTGAGTTACTCCAGCAAGTGTGAATAAATGATCGATGGTTAGCATGGACTCTGTGGGCCGAAGGGCCAGTTTCCATGCTGGAGTTTTTCTCCAAAACTCGAAACTCTAAAAGTCTATTGAAAATTCAAGATAAAAAGAGTTTAAATAAGTATAAAATGGAGAATCTTTGGGAATTAGAGGTTCCAGTGACTGAGTGATTGATAATTTTTGGCAAGTGTAAGTCCAGACACACACCCAGTTACACAAGTAGTGTAAGGTCCTCCTTAAAGTGTAGGAAAATAAAGAGTGATGCATTTGACACAGTTATTGAACTGGATAGATACAGATATGGTGTGGCGGGGCCTAACGGCAGCGGCTCGACTGCAGTCCGTCTGTCTTTTTTTAAATTTTTGTCTCGTTAAATGTATGTTTTGAATCTAGTTTATTATTTTTTTAGCTGTGTATATGTGGGGGGTGGGGGAAACCGTTTAATCTCTTCCCTGTACGGGGACCCGACTTTTTCCCTGTCGGGTCTCCGAAGTCGTTGGGCCTAACATCGTGGAGCCAGCGGCGGCCTCCAACCGGAACCAACCTGAGGGCTCCAATCGCGGAGCCTGCGGACTCGCCATCGCGGAGCTGGCCGACTTCGGAACGGGAAGAGCTGTGGTGGCGCGCGGCTGCGACCCGACTTCGGAGCTTCGGAGGCTCCGGCCGCAGGCCCAGTGGACAGGAACATCGGGAGCTCGCAGGTCCCTGGCGGGAGACTGCTTTTCGGAGCTCCCGCAATGGCAACTTCTCCCGCCGGACTCGGAGCGGGGCCTAACATCGCCCGGCGCGGATTAACGGCCGCGGGACTTACCATCGCCCGCCGGGGGCTTTAACATCGTGAGCCCCAGTCGCCTCGACGTTGCAGTTGGACTGCTGGACCGCGGGAGAAGAACAAAGGGAAGAGATAAGACTTTTGCCTTCTATCACAGTGAGGAGGTGTTGGAGATTCACTGTGATGGATGTTTGTGTAAATTGTGTTAAGTGTGTTGTTTTTTTTTTGTAATGTTAAGACCGTAGAAATGCAATTTCGTTCAAACCAAGCTGTTTGAATGACAATAAAAGGCATTCTATTCTATTCTATAAATATATTCCCTGTAGTCAAGGATTTAATTGTCATATGTACCGAACATGGAACAATGAACATCCCCAGCTCTACTCACTCCATACCCATGACTGTGTAGCGGGATACAGTTCCAACTCCATCTTTAAATTTGCCGATGACACCACCATTGTTGGATGAATTACGGGGGTGGTGGTGAGTCAGCGTATAAGAGGGCGATCGATTGTCTGACAGAATGGTGCCAGAACAACAACCTTGCTCTCAATGTCAGTAAAACCAAGGAGCTGATTGTTGACTTGAGACGAGGAAGGCCGAGGAAGTATTAATAATTGCAACGTCAGCGTTTCTTGTTAGCTCTCATCCATTTCCATGCAGTTTCCCAGTTTACCGTTTCCAGCCACCTCATTACCAAACCATGACAGGATCCCTCTGAACATCAATATCCTTTGAGGAGTATTGGATTCTACCCAACAATGTTTAGTTTAGTTTAGTTTTAGTTCAGAGATGCAGCGCAGAAACAGGCCCTTCATCCCACCGAGTCCGCGCCGACCAGCCATCCCCGCACACCAACACTATCCTACACACACTAGGGACAATTTTACATTAATGCCAAGCCAATTAATCTACAAACCTGCACGTCTTTGGAGTGTGGGAGGAAACCGGAGAACTCGGAGAAAACCTAAGCGGTTACGGGGAGAACGTACAAACTCTGTACAGACAGCACCCGTAGTCAGGATCGAACCTGGGTCTCTGGCGCTGTAAGGCAGCAACTCTACCGCTGCGCCACCGGGCTGCCCTCTGCAGAAAAAGGGTGGGTGACATTTCGAGTGAATATATATATATACACACACACACACACACACACATATATATATGTATATATTATATATTCTCAACAATGTTTCCTTTATTACACTGCTCACTGATTATAGAGTACTATGTTTACATATCTGTTGTGCTGCTGCAAGTAAGAATCTCATTGTTCTGTTTCGGACGAATGACAATAAAACACTCTTAAGTCATGAGACTGTTTTCCCTCTCTCACTGCCTAACACTGGGCACAGTACTGGTTGGGATGGGTCTGGCTCCATCTCGGTGGAATCTGTTTGGTTTTATGAAAGGGGAATTTTTTTGGCAAATGGATGAAAGTTCATTAAGGAAGCTAAGAGCCTGTCCCACTTGGGCGACCTAATCCGCGAGTTCTGGCGAATTTGCCCTCGACTCATACTCACAGCATGGTCGACACGAGGTCCTAGGAGGTCTTTGTAACTCTTCTTCATGCTCGAGAGTAGTCCCCACGTACGCGAGGCCTCAACATGTTGAAAAATGCCCGCGAGTAAAAAAAAGTCGCCATGGAAAAAAATCTATACTTTTTTTACTCGTCAGTTTAGTGGTAGTAGGTCGTAGTAGGTCGGCATGTTAGTCGTAGGTAATCGAGGGTAGTTGAAGGTAGTCGAAGATAGTCTTCATCATAGTCGAAGGGAGGTCGAAGGAGATCGAAGGAGGTCGTCTTCACTCTCCACTATTCGGTGTCCAATTTTCCCGAAGTTAAGGGCCTGTCCCACTGTACGAGGTAATTCAAGAGTTTTCCAGAGTTTTCCTGATTCGAACTCGGAGAATGTCCGTAGCGGGAACGTAGGAGTTCATGGATGTCTCGTAGCGGCTCGTACGAGTAAAAAGTAACAATTTTTTTCATCACGAGTATTTTTTTACTCGTGGACATTTTTCACAGTGTTGAAAAAACGTCACGAGTTTACCGGATTTCCCAAGTACCTACCGTTACTCGTACGAGCCGCTACGGGACATCCACGAACTCCTACGGACCCGCTACGGACATTCTCCGAGTTCGAATCAGGGGAAAACTCGGGAGAGCTCTTGATTTACCTCGTACAGTGGGACAGGCCCTTTAGTCGTAGTTAGTCGAAGCTAGTCTTCAACATAGTCGAAGGAGGTCTTCTACATAGTCGAAGGAGTTCTTCAACATGACATTTTTTCAAACTCTCCTAAACTCTGCAATTAGGTCGCCCAAGTGGGACAGCCCCTCAAAGGGCAAAGGGCATGAACAGAGGCAATACCAAGCTGAGCACCTGCAATGCCTTGAAACAATGCAGAGACGGTCAATAGATTGATTCTTAAGGTGAAGGGTTTAGAAGGATGAGGGGGCACCTCATTGAAACTTACCGAACATTGAAAGGCCTGGATAGAATGGATGTGTGGAGGATGTTTCCATTAGTGGGAGAGTCTAGGACCAGAGGTCATAGCCTCAGAATAAAATGACGTAGATTTAGAAAATAGATGAGGAGGAATTTATTTAGTCAGAGAGTGGCGAATCTGTGGAATTCATTGCCACAGATGGTTGTGGAGGCCAAGACATTGGGCATTTTTAAGGCGGAGATTAACAGATACCTGATTAGTATCTGGGGTTATGAGGAGAAGGCAGAGGAATGGGGTTGAGAGGGAAAGATAGATCAGCCATGATTGAATGGCGGAGCAGACTTGATGAGCAGACTTGATGGGCCGAATGGCCTAATTCTGCTCCTATGATTTATGAACGTGAACTCATAACTTATAACTGAAAATTGATTTCTCTAACTTCAAGTAACCCCTATACACCCACTCTCTATCCCTCCTCCACCCAAGTTGCACCAGCTTCTCGTTCTCACCCAGCAAACAGCTAACAATGGCCTGATTCCTTTATCATCATTACGTTTTGGCATATCTTTCGTTCATTGTTCTATATCTCTTTACATCACCATCTATATCTCTCGTTTCACTTTCCCCTGACTAGTCTGAAGAAGGGTCTCGACCCGAAACGTCACCCATTCCTTCTCTCCAGAAATGCTGCCTGTCCCGCTGAGTTACTCCAGCATTCCTTGTCTATTAGTACGGGTGTCGGGGGTTAAGGGGAGAAGGCAGGAGAATGGGGTTCAGAGGGAGAGATAGATCAGCCATGATTGAATGGCGGAGTAAACTTGATGGGCCGAATGGCCTAATTCTGCTCCTATCACTTCAGAACTTGAGATGTGTTCATTTAATGATACTTTATTGTCTCATGTACCTAGGTGCAGTGATACGGGGGTTCAGTACCGGTGGGGATAGATCTGTCTGTATAACACTGGGGTACAGTACTGGTGGGGACTGATCTGTCTGTATAACACTGGGGTACAGTAACAGTGGGGATAGGTCTGTCTGTATAACATTGGGGTACAGCACCAGTGGGGATAGGTCTGTCTGTATAACACTGGGGTACAGTACCGGTGGGGATAGGTCTGTCTGTATAACACTGGGCTACAGTACCGGTGGGGATAGGTCTGTCTGTATAACACTGGGGTACAGTACCGGTGGGGACTGGTCTGTCTGTATAACACTGTATAACACTGGGGTACAGCACCAGTGGAGACTGCTCTGTCTGTATAACACTGGGGTACAGTACTGGTGGGGATAGGTCTGTCTGTATAACACTGGGGTACAGTACTGGTGGGGACTGATCTGTCTGTATAACACTGGGCTGCTTCGTATTGTTTCTCTCTCTGCTGCCTCCTCTTGTTCTGTATGGAGAACATGTTACATTGAATAATGGCTGTACTGATGTAGTCCAGTTCCACAGGGATGTATATCTGGGCCGTGTCTATCTCTGAACAACTCAGCTTCTGCTGTCAGCTATTTATACACTCGGTGCAGTTGGTTCAGTGAACACATTGCGTAACATCCCGTCTCCCAGCCCAGCGGTGATCAACTGGATGCGAAGCTGCCGTCTTTATGAGAAGCTGAATGAACGGGCCACAGTGGCAGCTTCTCTTGGCTTTAGTACCCTACGGCCAGGAGTGGTCAGATAAGCTAGAGGTATGAAAAGGTACAGAAATAATCAGTGCTGGCAACGATGACCAAGGAAAGGTGAAGCCCACAAAGAGAGTTAGATTTAGCTCTTCGGGCTAAAGGAATTAGAGAGTTAGATTTAGCTCTTAGGGCTAAAGGAATCAAGGGATATGGGGAAAAAGCAGGAACGGGATACTGATTTTGGATGATTAGCCATGATCATATTCCATGGCGGTGCTGGCTCGAAGGGCCGAATGGCCTACTCCTGCACCTACTTTCTATGTTTCTACGTCGGCTGTGGAAGAGGTGATAACAATGGGATATGAAGATTTGATAGGAATCTGAGGGGTAACATTTTCACACAAAGGGTGGTGGGTGTATGGAACAAGCTGCCAGAGGAGAAAGTTGAGGCAGGGACTATCCCAACATTTAAGAAGCAGTTAGACAGGTACATGGATCGGACAGGTTTGGAAGGATATGGACCAAACGCAGGCAGGTGGGACTAGTGTAGCTGGGATGTGTTGGCCGGTATGGGGAAGTTGGGCCGAAGGGCCTGTTTCCACACTCTATCACTATGACTATGACTCTATGAAGAACTGTTTGTATCCTTTCGATATCACCTCTTCCACAGCACAACAATGGACCATTGTGGGCTCCACCTTTCCTTGGTCATCGGTGCCGGCTCTGATTTGTTCTGTACCTTTTCATACCTCGTTTCCCTCTCTCTGACTTCAGTCTGAAGAAGGATCTTGACCTGAAATGTCACCTATAACTTTTGTCGAGAGATGCTGCCTGCCCCGCTGAGTTACTGCAGCATTTTGTGTCTAAATTCGGTTTAGACCAGTATCTGCAGTTCCTTCCTACAGATTGGTCAGATAAAGTAGACAAAAAATGCTGGAGATACTCAGCGGGTGAGGCAGCATCTATGGAGAGAAGGAATAGGCGACGTTTCGGGTCGAGATAAAGTTGGTCAGATAAAGTTGCCCTGAGGTGGGAGGTTGGTATCTTTAGTTTAGTTCAGTTTAGTTTAGAGATACAGAGTGGAAACAGGCCCTTCAGCCCACCGAGTCCATGCCGACCAAAGATCACCCGTTCACTAGTTTTTTCCTGCACACTAGGGACAATTTACAGAAGCTAATTAGCCTACAAACCTGTACGTCTTTGGAGTGTGGGAAGAAGCCGGAGCACCCGGAGAAAATCAACGTGGTCACAGGGAGAACGTAAAAACTCCCCACAGACAGCATCCCTAGTCAGTGTGCAGCGGCCTCTAATGTGCCTCGGTACTGACTGCCTTCTAGGCCAGAGCTGGCTGGGACATTCACAGCTTCCCATTATCCCACTTGACATATCTTCAAAGGAATCTGTTGTCAACATTCTTGGCGGCACAGTGGCGCAGCGGTAGAGTTGCTGCCTCACAGCGCCAGAGACCCAGGTTCAATCCTGACGACGGGTGCTGTCCGTACGGAGTTTGAACGTTCTTCCTACGATCGCGTGGGTTTCCTCCTGGTGCTCCGGTTCCCACCCCCCCCAACACTACAAAGGCGTACAGGTTTGTAAGTTAGACCGATAGACACAAAATGTTGGAGTAACTCAGCGGGACAGGCAGCATCTCTGGAGAGAAGGAATGAATGAATGAATGAATAAGTTTATGAATGAATACGTTTATTGGCCAAGTTTGTAAACATACAAGGAAGTTGCCTTGGTGCTCCACTCGCAAGTAACAACACGACATACAGTGACAATTAAGAATAAAACATAAAACATTAAAACCTTAAGAATAAAACATTATTGTTTAAACATGTGAATGAAATAAAATACCAGAGCAAAAGGAGGCTACTAATTTTTCGTTATTGAGTAGAGCTACTACTCGTGGAAAAAAGCTGTTTTTATGTCTGGCTTTGGCGGCTTTGATAGTCCGGAGTCGCCTTCCAGAGGGAAGTGATTCAAAGAGTTTGTGGCCAGGGTGAGAGGGGTCAGAGATGATCTTGCCCGCTCGCTTCCTGGCCCTTGCAGTGTACAGTTCATCAATGGAGGGAAGGTTGCAGCCAATAACCTTCTCTGCTGATTGGACGATTCGCTGCAGCCTCCGGATGTCGTGCTTGCCGGCTGTGCCAAACCAGACCATGATGGAGAAGGTGAGGACAGACTCTACGATGGCCGCGTAGAATTGGACCATCATTGCCTGTGGCAGATTGTGTTTTCTCAGCTGCCGCAGGAAGTACATCCTCTGTTGGGCCTTTTTGACTGTGGAGTGGACCCTCATTTCAGGTCCTTGGAGATGATGGTGCCAAGGAACTTGAAAGACTCCACAGATGTGACTGCGGTGTTGTTGATGGTGAGTGGGGTAAGGGGAGGGGGAGCTCTCCTAAAGTCCACAATCAATTCCACTGTCTTAAGCAAAGATCCTATAGCGAGCAAGATAGTGCACTCCTGCTAAAACCAATGGGCTGACGTGTAGTACGCTACGGAGCGGAACATCAGCCTTTTCTTCGGCCATTTCAGTAAACCCGACCCGACTTTGTAAATCCCTCTCGCAGTGTAATCAGCGTTGCGGGGGAACAGTTTGTGTGTGTGATATAGTGTTAGACCCATTATTCATAATTCTGTTAATTCGTAATACTGCTAATTTTTGTCAATGATTAATATGTCAATAAATTATAATTCTGTTACTTTTCTTTTTAATGTTTTTTTTAAATGTTCTTTATTTAATGTTTTTTTTAAATTTCTTTTTAAATGGCTCATATGCTGTGTTTGAGTTGATGTTTGTATTAAATTTGCACTCTGTAAATCAATTAATCACACTGTTCACAACTGCGGTATTTGGTAAAATAATAGCAATACGAAAGCAAAGGTAGGAGTGTGGAGACGGAAGCCGGTTATGGAAATGGGGCCGGAGATTACCCATGAATCTGCCCATGACCCTACTACGTCTTTTTCGTCGAGTGGGCTATCTTGCTCGCTATAGGATCTTTGGTCTTAAGAGCATTGAGCTCCAGGTTGTTGCGATGGCACCAGGACGCCAGCTGTGTCACTTCCTGTCTGTAGGCAGATTCCTCCCCATCCTGATCAGTCCAATCAGTCCGCATCAGTCCAATTCGGCCCATCGAGTCTGTTCTGCCATTCGATCATGGCTGATCTATTTTTCCCCTCTCAGCACCATTCTCCTGCCGTCTCCCCATAACCTTTGACACCCTTCCTAATCAAGAACCGTACATGCGTGCACAGTCATATACAAATACAAACGTGCAAGTGTGTGCTCTGAGGTGCAAAAAGTGTATGTACACACATGCACAACTATGTACATGTACGCACAGGCACACAAGAATACTTGCACACCATTTCACCAATACATGTGTAAGCTTACACACCTGCACACACATACACAGGTGTATATACACACACAAGTGTGCGCACACACAAATGCACAGGAATACAGGTATACCATGCAGTTGTAGATACACATTCGTAGTGTGTGTATGTGCAATCATGCACGCACATGCACAAAAGCACATCTATACACCCGCTCACACTTGCATAAACACTAGTGTACAAGTGCACCAGCCATACACATGCACCATCATACACGCGGTCACATACGTTCACGTGCGTACAAACACACTCACTTGTGCACACGTACAACACACGTGCAGGCAGGTGCACACACACTTCCCCCACTGCCTGGCTCCGCGGCAGAAGAGAAGGCAGCGGTTCAAAGAGGAAAGCTGGTTCCAATGCAGTGAAAGGAGTTTATTTTTAACTTCTGTCTCCATATTTAGCCGTGGGATGTGGTCGATGCCACTGCCGTGACTGCACTCCTCACGGCTGGGTTCCGTACAGTCATTACATGTCGTTAAGCCTTGGGCTGTTTCAAGTATAATCGTCGAGGTGGTTGTGCTGAATATAATCAAGGTACTTGAGTCTAACAGTCTGGAGCCTGCCAGCTACCCCCAGCCACTGCCGTGACTGCAGTTCATTTATTCAATCACTTTTCCTCCTTTCTATCTTCTGGAACTTTAATTCAGTTTTAGTTTTTAGTTTCAGGGATACACACGAGGGAACAGGCCCTTCGGCCCACCAACAGCCAAGCCGACCAGCCATATACTAGCACACATGAGGGACAATGTACATTTTTTACCGAAGCCACTTAACCTGTAAGCCTGTACAATCCTAACCTTGGGTGCTGTCTGTGTGCAATAGACAATAGACAATAGGTGCAGGAGTAGGCCATTCGGCCCTTTGAGCCAGCACCGCCATTCAATGTGATCATGGCTGATCATCCCCAATCAGTACCCCGTTCCTGCCTTCTCCCCATATCCCCTGACTCCGCTATTTTTAACAGCCCTATCTAGCTCTCTCTTGAAAGCATCCAGAGAACCGGCCTCCACCGCCCTCTGAGGCAGAGAATTCCACAGACTCACCACTCTCTGTGAGAAAAAGTGTTTCCTCGTCTCCGTTCTAAATGGCTTACTCCTTATTCTTAAACTGTGGCCCCTGGTTCTGGACTCCCCCAACTTCGGGAACGTGTTTCCTGCCTCTAGCATGTCCAAACCCTTAACAATCTTATATGTTTCAATGAGATATCCTCTCATCCTTCTAAACTCCAGAGTGTACAAGCCCAGCTGCTCCATTCTCTCAGCATATGCAGTTTGTAGAGTGCCCGCTGGTCGGCGTGGACCTGGTGGGCCAAAGGGCGTTTCTGCGCTGTATCTCTAAAGCTTGACACTAAAACGCTAAAACCTTTCCAAGCGCCAACCTCTTACTTATTGCAATTTTTCAAGCAACCTCCTCCTTCCCTGTCTCTTGCATGAATGATTTTGACAACAGGGATGTGTAATTGGGCAAGAGGGTTCAGTAACTCCATTGGCAATCACGCTGGCCAGAAAAATTCCGGAGACAGGAAACAGATTTGGAATAAACGGGACTTTCTCAGAATGGCACTATCTCAATTCTTGCTATTGAGGGACTGCAGCGTAGGTTCACAAGGTTAATCCCCGGGATGGCGGGACTGTCATATGTTGATAGAATGGAGCAAAATGGTTTATGCAGGCCCATTATGCAGGAATGGGTGACACTTCGGGTCGAGATCTTTCTTCAGACTGAGAGTCAGGGGAGAGGGAGATAGTTTATAAGGTTGGGAGGGGATCTTATTGAAACATATAAGATTATTATGGGATTGGGCGCGCTAGAGGCAGGAAACATGTTCCAGATGTTGGGGGAGTCCAGAACCAGGGGCCACAATTTAAGAATAAGGGGTAAGCCATTTAGAACAGAGATGAGGAAAAACTTTTTCACCCAGAGGGTTGTGAATCTGGAATTTTCTGCCTCGGAAGGCGGTGGAGGCCAATTCTCTGGATGCTTTCAAGAGAGAGCTAGATAGGGCTCTTAAAGATAGCGGAGTCAGGGGATATGGGGAGAAGGCAGGAACGGGGTTCTGAATGTGGATGATCAGCCATGATCACATTGAATGGCGGTGCTGGCTCGAAGGGCCGAATGGCCTACTCCTGCACGTATTGTCTATCTCGATGACTGATCCCACCTATACGTTGATTTAGACCAAAATCCACTTTGGGCAAAGTGCTGGGGTAACTCAGTGGGTCAGGAAGCATCTCGGGACAAAGGGAACCTGGAACCAAATGTAATATTAATAAGAAAGAACTGCAGATGCTGGTAGAATCGAAGGTAGACACAAAATGCTGGAGTAACTCAGTGGGTCAAGCAGCATCTATGGAGAGAAGGAATGGGTGACGTTTCGGGTCGAGACCATGGGTCTAGGTTCTGCCTCCTCCACTTGATTCAACCACTAGACACTTCTTTCCCCATGCTTTTCCACCTTCTGGTGGGATGGTTCCATCTGTTCCATCTGATGGTTCCATCTGTTCCATCCTTGGTCCACACTTCCACCTCCACCAACCGATCCCCATCTCCCCGCACTTCCCTATGGAGCCGTGGAAGATGCAACACCCGTCCTTTCACCTGGTCCATTCCCACCGTCCACCGACCCACACTGTCCCCCCAGGTGTGGCAGAGATTCCCAATCCTTGATCGTGCTGCTGGCCTTGCCGAGGCAGAGTGAAGCGTAGTTGGAGTCAATGGAAGGGAGGTTGGTTCGCGCGAAGGTCCGGGCTGCGTCCGCAACTCTCTGCAATTTCTGGCCGGCTTGGATGGAGCAGTCACGGGCTACAGGAGGCGAGTCCCTCCCCGTCAGGACCCCATGGGTCACGACCAGGAACCCCAATGTCCCGGTGGCAGGAGCAGGTCCAGAGGCCGGGTGTTGTGTGGTAACTGACTCACCCCATGACCCTGTAGCAGCTTTCAACTGGCCCAAACACTCCAGGGTAGCACAGCGGCGCAGCGGTAGAGTTGCCGCCTCACAGCGCCAGGGACCCGGGTTCCATCCTGACTGCGGGTGCTTGTCTGTACAGAGTTTGTACGTTCTCCCCGTGACCTGCGTGGGTTTTCTCCGAGATCTTCGGTTTCCTCCCACACTCCAACGACCTATAGGTTTGTAGGGTAATTAGACAATAGGTGCAGGAGTAGACCATTCGGCCCTTCGAGCCATTCACTGTGATTGTGGCTGATCATTCACAATCAGTACCCTGTTCCTGCCTTCTCCCTATATCCCCTGACTCCGCTATCTTTAAGAGGTCTATCTAACTCTTTCTTGAAAGCATCCAGAGAATTGGCCCCCACTGCCTTCTGAGGCAAAGAATTCCACAGACTCACAACTCTCTGGGTGAATTTTGTTTTCCTCATCTCCGTTCTAAATGGCTGACCCCTTATTCTTAAACTGTGACCCCTGGTTCTGGTCTCTCCCAACATCGGGAACATGTTTCCTGCCTCTAGTGTGTCCAAACCCTTAATAATCTTATATGTTTCAAATTGACTTGGTATAAGTGTAAAATGAGCCTAGTGTGTGCAGGATAGTGTTAATGTATAGGGATCGCTGGTAGGCACGGACTCGGTGGGCCGAAGGGCCCGTTTCTGGGCTGTATCTCTAAACGAAACTAAACTAAACACGAAAATGGAGCGTGATAAATTACTCTCCAAACACATTACCTCTCACCTCTCGATTTAATTCCACTCGGCAACACACTGTGTTCACCTGGACACCCCATTGATATCCTCCTGCTTCCAAGCGCTTCCTTCCTCACAGTCAAACACAGTGCGATGTTGCGATGTTGCTTTTTCACAGTGCTGGTACATAGAACCCAGAACAGTATAGAATGCACACACACCTCCAGATTCAGGGAACCTTTCTTCCCAGCTGTTGTGTAGGAAGGAACTCCGGATGCTGGTTTAAACCGAAGATAGACACAAAATGCTGGAGTAACTCAGCGGGACAGAGAGCATCTCTGGAGAAAAGGAATGGGTGATGTTTCGGGGAAGAAGTGTCCTGACTACGGGTGATGTCTGTACAGAGTTTGTACGTTCTCCCCGTGACCTGCGTGGGTTTTCTCCGGGTGCTCCGGTTCCCCCCCACATCCCAAAGACCTACAGGCTTGTCGGGTAATTGGCTTCGGTAAATTTGTAAATTGTCACTAGTGTGTGTAGGATAGTGTTAGTGTATGGGGTGATCACTGCTCGGCGGGGACTCAGCGGGCCGAAGAGCCTGTTTCTGCCCTGTATCTCTAAAGTCTAAAAGTCTACAGTCTAAAGGGCCTGTCCCACTTGGGCGTCATTTGCGCGTCATTTACGCGACAGGCCGATAGTGACTGACGCGCGACTGTCGCGTGAAAATTGTCTGGCAGTACGACAGTCGCTCTTGACGGCCCTGCTTCTTTTAGGAGCCATTTGCGATGTCGTTCGTACTTAGTCCGACCACCGTGGCAAGGATTTTCCCAGTAAAATTTTTTCAAAACTACGCGCGCTTTATACCCGGGTGGTCACGTGGTGCGGCGCTCAAATGACGTGCAAATGGCGAGCCGACGGCGTACGGGCGGCGCATAGTTACGGATGTTGACGCACGGTGATGCAATAATAAATTAGCATAGGCAATGTTCGTGCGTCACCGTGCGTAACCATGCGTCACCACGCGCTACACGTACGCCGTCAGTACGTCAGCGTAAGCCATCAGTACGTCAGCGTGCACAAGGGATACGTCACGCAGGTGGCTCGCGAGGATTTTGAGCATTACAAAATCCTGGGGCGCCGCGCGTCACTGCATACACCACCACGCCTCACCACACGCCATAACGATGCGACAACCAATTTTTAGGATGTCGCGTAAATGACGCGCAAAAGACGCCCAAGTGGGACAAGCCCTTAAAGGTACGCACAGCTTCTTGCCCACCCCCACTCTAACCTCCCTTTCTTCAGCCTCCTCCGTTGCCCGGGCGATGTCCTGCGCAGCATCATGGGACGGCGCCTCATACCCTCTCTGGGCAGCTCACTGACCTCATCACTCAACATCAAACCTACGAGAGAACACACAGAGTTATAGAGGTGTACAAAACCATGGGAGGAACAGATCGGGTAGATGCACAGTCTCCTGCCCAGAATCGAGATCAGACGACATAGATTGAAGATGAAGGGGGAAAGATTTAATAAGAATCCGAGGGATATATTTTTCATGCAAAGGGTAGTGGGTGTATGGAATGAGCTGCCGGAGGATATAGTTGAGGCAGGGACTATCCTAACTTTTAAGAAACATTCTCTCTCGTTTATTATATTGTTCACAGTGTACTATGTTCACATATTCTGCTGTGCTGCTGCAAGTAAGAATTTCATTGTTCTATCTGGGACACATGACGATCAAACATTCTTAACTCTTGACAGGTACATGGGTAGGGCAGGTTTGGAGGGATATGGGCCAAACGCCGGCAAGTGGGATTGGTGTAGCTGGGACATGTTGGTTGCTGTGGTCAAGTCCGGCAGAAGGTCTGTTTTCACTCCATGACTATAAAATGCTGCAGTAACTCAGCGGGTCAGGCAGCATCTCCGGAGAACACGGGCAGATGACGTTTTGGGTCGGGACCCTTCTTCAGACTCGTAAACCAGCGTCTGTGGTTCTTTGTTTCTTAAAGAACCAACAATTACAGGTGAACGCCCTCCTCTCTCCATAGTTGGAGCTGAACCTTTCTGTGATAGTTCATCTCTTTCCTCTCTCTCCACTAACATTTATTTAAAGTAGATTGTCACCTTGACAACTGAGGTCTGCATCCTATCGGAGAGATTCCCTCTGTGCTCCCCCCACTCCCCTGCACTCTGTACCCTACACTGAGCTGTTTGCTCCTTTCTCCATTTTTAAAAAGAGATTGACTGTTGCCAGGACTGGAGGGTGTGAGCTATAGGGAGAGGTTGAGTTGGCTGGGTCTCTATTCCATGGAGCGTAGGAGGATGAGGGGTGATCTTATAGAGGTGTACAAAATCATGAGAGGAATAGATTGGGTAGATTCAGGCACGGAAATCGCTATCAAAACATGGGGGGATCAGGATCAGACTAGATTGAGGGCGAATTGGATAGGTCAAATATATTATTCTTCATATACTTCGAAATCTAGAGGTACGTCAATCATTATTCGAAAAGGCATACCATTCAAAGCAAAGAATACCATAGATAAGGAGGGGAGATATTTTGATAGAGATTCACGCTACCCCAATTACCTTGGTAAATATATGCGCGCCTAACTTTGATAATCCTAATTTTTTCAATAAAATCCTGAACATAATCGCAGAATCTAATTACCAAAATGTAATAATAGGAGGAGACTTTAACTGTGTTTTAGATCCGTATTTAGATAAATCTAGTAAAAAACAGAGAGGTAATACGAAATCGAAAACTAGTGAACTCTTAAATACTTACATAAATAATACCAATATAACAGATGTTTGGAGAATTGCTAATCCGACTGGCAGGGAATACTCGTTTTATTCAATGGTACACAAAACATACTCACGTATAGATTATTTCCTGGTGGATACAAAATTAATCCCTTACACTGTGAACCCAATATACCATACCAACTCGAATTTCAGACCATTCACCGCTAACTTTCTTTTAAAAACTGGAAGGAATGTCTAAGAACAAATCGTTTTGGAGGTTCAATCCTCAAATCTTAAAAGACCCGCAAGGGAGTATATATCTAAAAAAACAAATGGACATCTTTTTTGAAATAAATGACACTCCAGATATATCGCCTACTTTACTATGGGAATCTTTTAAAGCATATATTAGAGGTGTTATAATCTCATACCAAGCTTTTCAAAATAAAAAGAATAAGAATGAACAAAGACAGTTAGAAGAACAAATTAGGCAACTGGACAGAGATAATGTTAAAGATCCATCTATGGATAAACATAATAAAATAATAATTCTGAAATTTAAATTAAATAAATTATTATCAGCCAAACTTATAAGACTTTTCCAAATAAAAGACAGGAACACTTTGAATTTGGGGATAAACCACACAAACTTTTTGTTCGTCAGCTAAAAAAACGAGAAAAAGAACACACGATTCAAAAGGTTAAATCAGAAAGAGGGGAATCATTAACTTTACCGAAGGATATTAATAAAAGATTTGCGCAATTTTATGAGAATTTGTACACATCCAAAACGACAATGGACACCAATAAAATTACAGTTCTTGGATAACTGTAATCTTCCAAAGTTAGAGTTGAAGGAACAAGAGGAATTGCGTGCACAAATCTCAATTAAGGAATTAGAAGACACAATAAATTCATTAAAGAATGGAAAAACTCCAGGTCCTGACGGATTTACTAATGAATTTTATAAAAGTTTTCATGACAAAATTATACCACGTTTACAAAAAATGTATCAATATGCCTTTAAAGAACAAATATTACCTGATACATTAGCTGAATCAACGATCACATTAATACTAAAAAAAGACAAAGATATAGAAGAACCGGGCTCATATAGAGCTATAGCATTGTTAAATACAGATCAAAAAATATTAGCGAAAACATTAGCTAGAAGATGAAGTAAATATATTAGTAAATTAATAAACCCAGATCAAACGGGGTTTATCCCTAAGAGACATTCATCTAATAATATGAGACGGCTACTCAATATAATGCACTCACACAAAACTGAAGAACAAGAATTATCAAATATTTAGTTGGACGCTGAAAAAGCATTTGATCAAGTAGAATGGAATTATATGGATAAAGTATTACAAAAATTCCAACTGGGAGAGAATTTCATTCTATGGATTAAATTATTATATAAGAAGCCTACAGCTAGAATATTAACTAATAACATATTATCTTCGAAATTCCAATTATCAAGGGGTAACAGACAAGGATGCTCATTATCACCGCTGTTATTTGCTCTTATAATTGAACCTTTAGCGGAAAAAATTAGAATACATCCAGATATCCATGGCTATAACACTAAATATTCAAATAATAAAATATCTTTATACGCGGATGATATATTATTGTACTTCACAAAACCTCAAATTACTATACCAAATATACTAAATCTAATCGAGGATTTTGGATCCTTTTCTGGATACAGAATAAATTGGAATAAAAGTGAAATTATGTCAAGAAAACCGAAAGACTCAACACATCTCTTAAAATTCCCTTTTAAAATAGCTACAAAAAAATGTAAATACCTGGGTTTTGAAATTACCAGAACATATCAAGGCATGTTCAAAGCAAATTATAACCCTCTACTTAATAAATTAAATACATTAATTAAATTCTGGAAAACGCTTCCGATGTCTTTAATAGGTCGAATAAATGCAATAAAAATGATCTTTTTACCACAAATTCTATACCTATTTCAATCAACTCCTATATATTTACCAAAGAAGTTAAAAAAAAAATTGGATTCAGACATTACTAATTTTATATGGGATTATAAATCCCATAGAATACAAAGAACACATTTGAACAAACCTAAAGTATTAGGGGGCTTAGCACTCCCTAACTTTATGTACTATTATTGGTCAGTAAATATTAAAAATATGATTCAACTGATGGACAACTCTGCCCAGCAGGTGGACTGGATTATAATGGAGAGAGAGGACTGCTCCTCTTGTAATATTGAAGCGATCCTCCTCTCACCAATGAAACTGAATAATATAAATTATAACAAAAACCCAATTATACATAGTACAATTAGAACTTGGAAACAAATAAACCAAAATTAAAAATTAAGAAATCTATCGCTTTTACCCCCAATAGTTAATAACCCTTCGTTTAAACCATCCATTATAGACAAATCATTTATACAATGGGAAAGATTAGGAATTAAATCGCTCGGAGACTTGTATGAAACTGGAAAATTATTATCATTCCAACAATTACAAATAAAATATAATCTGGGAAACAATCAATACTTTAAATATTTTCAAATATGTGATTATCTGAAAAAATATACAAAAGATCATTATAACATGCCACCAGATGTACTGGACGAAGCAATGCAGATAAAAGCTGAATCAGCAAACTTAATATCTTATTTCTATAATATTATCTTAAATGTAGAAATACCAACTACGGAAGGTATTAGAAGAGACTGGGAACAAGAATTAGCTATTAAAATTTCAAAGGAAAGGTGGAATGAACATTTATTAAATGTGCATAAATGCTCGATTAATGTAAGACAGACACACTTTAATACAATTCAAAATTTTACACAGATTATATTATTCAAAAACCAAAATTAATAAAATCTTCCCCAATGTATCACTTATTTGCGATAAATGTCAGTCTCAAGAAGCTACTATAGCGCACTCATTTGTTTTTTGTACAAAAATTCAAAAATTTTGGATTGACATTTTTGAAATCTTTACAAAATTATTTAAAATAAAATTGACACCAAAAGCAGAATGGATTATCTTCGAAACAACGGAAGATAGCCCTGAACTAAATGTGTTTCAAAAGAACCTATTTGATTACGGGTTAATAACTGGAAAAAAGCTTATCCTAAAAGTTTGGAAAAATGCTCCAATACCAACTATAAACATGTGGATTTCAAACATGTTTGAAACATTACACCTGGAAGAGATAAGACTCCTCCTGGCAGGCAAATCAGAGCACTTCCATCTGACGTGGTCTTCATTTATAGAACTATTACAAGCATAAGGTGCAAAAGTACTTTAAAAAGGTACCGATGTCAGGACTTGGTAAAGGGGGGTGAAAGGTGGCGAGTTGGTATATCCCATTTGCGTGATGCTCATAATAGAGTACTTGTTTTTCTCTCTTCTCTTCTTTCTCTTTTTTTCTTCTTTAGGGTCTATCTCTTAATCTTTTCTTTCTAATTTCTCTTCTACAGGGTCTCTGTTCTTTCCTGTTGACACGTTTTTACACTTTCACGATTTTCCTTTACTTTCTCTCTTTTCTTAATTTCAACCTTTTCTTTTTATTAGCTTTAAAAAATGTAGGAGTACATTAATTGTAATAAGATATACGTGATGAGTACTAATGTAATTTTTTGTAATTTAATGTACTTCTAATAAATAAAATTTAAAAAAAACAACAACAAAAAAACATGGGGGGGTGGGGTTTCTTGGTGGCCACGTGCGCACATGCGCGCACACACACACACACACACACATTCGAGGCTTCGGCCGTGGGCCTTGTGGACGGTAACATGGGGAGCTGACCTGGTTGGTGACCGACTCCGAACTCCAGCAACAGCAGCTTCGTCCGCCCCGCGGCCCCGAATTGTGGGGCTTGAATCGGCCCGTTCGCGGGGCCTTTCATCGGCCGGCGGGGGCTTCAACGTCGGGAGCCTCTATCGCCTCGATGCAGCAGTTTGATTTTAAGCCACGGTGGGCGCGAACGGGCCGATTCAGCCCTTAGAAAGCATCTGATAAAGTGCGGATTACAAAACATGGGGGGGGATTGTCCCCCACCTCTCAAAGCACGGGGGGAACGTGCCCCCCTGTCCTCCCCCAGGATTTCCGCCCATGGGTGGATGCACAGAGTTTTATACCCAGAGTAGGAGAATCGAGGACCAGAGGACATAGGTTCAAGGTGAAGGGGAAAAGATTTAATAGGAATCCGAGGGATGACTTTTTCACACAGAGGGTGGTAGGTGTATGGAACAAGCTGCCAGAGGAGGTAGTTGAGGCTGGGACTATCCCACCGTTTAAGAAACAGTTGGACAGGTACATGGATAGGACAGGTTTGGAGGGTCATGGACCAAGCGCAGGCAAGTGGGACTAGTGTAGCTGGGACATTGTTGGCCCGTGTGGGCGAGTTGGACCGAAGGGCCTGTTTCCACACTGTATCACTCTATGACTCCATGAGATACAGCACGGAAACAGACCCTTCGGCCCATCCGGTCTACCCCGTCCAACCATCACCCATGTACTAGCACTATCTTACACACTCGGGACAATTTACAGAGACCAATTAACCTCCAAGCCTGTACGTCTCTGGAATGTGGGAGGTAACCCGAGAAAACCCAGGCGGTCACGGGAAGAACGGACTAACTCCGTACAGACAGCACCCGTGGTCAGGATCGAAACCGGGTTTCTGGCGCTGTGAGGCAGCAGCTCCACCCGCTGCACCACGCTTTGTCCCATTGTGTCTCTGCACCAGGATTAATCATGTACGTCATCCCATCATGCTGCAGTTTCAGCAGTCCTGCAAATATGTTCCATTCTCTTTTGAAAGTTGTGATCAGTGAATCTGCTTTCATTGCCCTTTCACGCAGCGCGCCCCCATCACAATAACTCAGTGTTCAACCATTGCAGCGCATCATTTGCTCCTTACTTCGCACCGCTTTCCTTTGGCTACCGATTTCTCTCGCACACACACAGCCTTTCTATTTTGTGCAGCACAAAGCTCTCATGATTTTGGACTCCACTTGGTCTTCGAAGCACTGCTGCAAAAACCAGCATGGAATGAAAATGGTTGAAGTCTAAAACAAATCTTTAAACTAATGGCCACCCAATTTATTTAAGACTGCATCCCCCTCTGGAGCCTAAACATGGTTCAACGGCACTTTGTGTAACTGCATGTGTAACTGCACAGTGCAATTCTATTTTTTATATTTACACATGCGGGCGCAGGCATGTTTCGGCGCCGTTTCCAAAGTCCGGTATGGCCGTGAGCTCGGTGTACTGGAGCGGCTCCCGATCCAGGCGAGCCCCAGGCTCCTGCAAGACAAGGCGCCAGGCGGAAGAGGACTCTGCCCGAGCCGGCTGCCTGCCCCTTTTCCGGTGTTATGTCCGTGCCCGAGTGGTACTAGAGAGGGACTACACGCTGTCCGTGGGATTTCCGGCCGCGGGGGAGTGGAATGCATCCTTGACAAGGATTGTAATATAGTTGTTTAATTTTCAGTATATTGATATTTAAGAATATTCCTTTTACTTTGTGCTATGGTGGCGGGTATTGTTTTGTATTGTAAAGCAAAGAGCAAAGAGGTCCTTCTGCAGCTGTACAGAGCCCTAGTGAGACCACACCTGGAGTATTGGGAACAGTTTTGGTCCCCTAATTTGAGGAAGGACATTCTTGCTATTGAGGGAGTGCAGCGTAGGTTCACAAGGTTAATTCCCGGGATGGCGGGACTGTCATATGCTGAGAGAATGGAGCAGCTGGGCTTGTACACTCTGGAGTTTAGAAGGATGAGAGGGTATCTCATTGAAACATATAACATTGTTAAGGGTTTGGACACGCTAGAGGCAGGAAACATGTTCCCGATGTTGGGGGAGTCCAGAACCAGGGGCCACAGTTTAAGAATAAGGAGTAAGCCATTTAGAACGGAGACGAGGAAACACTTTTTCTCACAGAGAGTGGTGAGTCTGTGGAATTCTCTGCCTCAGAGGGCGGTTCTCTGGATGCTTTCAAGAGAGAGCTAGATAGGGCTCTTAAAAATAGCGGAGTCAGGGGATATGGGGAGAAGGCAGGATCGGGGTATTGGTTGGGGATGATCAGCCATGATCACATTGAATGGCGGTGCTGGCTCGAAGGGCCGAATGGCCTATTGTCTATTGTCTAAATATTATTCTTGTAAATAATTGATTAAAATTAATTTGGGTTAAAAAAAAGGCTCCTGCTGGGTCTCCCTCCGTCGCCCTCAACCGGATTGGCCCGCAAACTGACGTCCCTCTCCTCTCCTCTCCTCGCTCGGCCATTTTGTGTCCCGGGGCACCTCCTGCAGCCGACCTTGAAGGCGCTGGAGGCATTACTCCGGTTCATCCTCCTGCCGGCCCTTGCTCCTCGCGTCCCACGTCTCCAGCGGCTCTCTCCCGGTACGGCGGTCTGCCAGGCCTTGGTTGCTGTGGCACCTCAGGAAGGCCTCTGCCCCATGCAACATGCAACACAGTGGGAAAATGCGATGTGTTCTCTATTATAAAGGTGTGTGATTTGAATTCAACTGAATTGAATACATTTTATTAGCCAAGTATATATACATTCAAGGAATTTCCCTTGGTGCTTTGCTCGCAAGGATAAAAACACAATATACAGTAGACAATTAAAAATAAAAGTAAGTAAGTAAATTTATTGGCCAAGTATTCACATACAAGGAATTTGCATTGGTGCTCTGCCCACAAGTAACAACATGACATACAGTGACAGTTACGAATGACTCAGAAAACACTAAACATTAATAATAATAAAACATTCATGATAAAACACCATTTATCAAGCATGTGAACCAACAAAATACCAGATCAAAGGGAGCCTACAGATTTTTGGCTGTTGAGTAGAGCTATTGCTCGTGGATAAAAACTGTTTTTATGTCTGGCTGTGGCGGCTTTGACAGTCCGGAGTTGCCTTCCAGAAGGAAGTGCTTCAAAGAGTTTGTGGCCAGTGTGAGAGGGGTCAGAGATGATCTTGCCTGCTCGCTTCCTGGCCCTTGCAGTGTACAGTTCATCAATGGAGGGAAGGTTGCAGCCAATAACCTTCTCTGCTGACCGGACGATTCGCTGCAGCCTCCAGGTGGCTGAGCCAAACCAGACCATGATGGAGAAGGTGAGGACAGACTCTACGATGGCCGTATAGAATTGGACCTTCATTGCCTGTGGCAGATTGTGTTTCCTCAGCTGCAGCAGGAAGTACATCCTCTGTTGGGCCTTTTTGACTGTGGAGTCGATGGTAGCCCCCCACTTAAGGCCCTTGGAGATGATGGTTCCCAGGAACTTAATAGACTCCACAGATGTGACTGTGGTGTTGTTGATGGTGAGTGGGGTGAGGGGAGGGGGAGCTCTCCTAAAGTCTACAATCAATTCCACTGTCTTAAGAGCATTGAGCTTTAGGTTGTGGCTACGGCACCAGGACGCCAGCTGTGACACTTCCTGTCTGTAGGCAGATTCCTC
>JAXLNO010003570.1:0-33574 GCA_038087875.1 Malacoraja senta
CTTGGAGATGTTGCTTTCAATTCCCTCATCCAGGTCATTAATATAAATTGTAAATAGCTGGGGTCCCAGCACTGAGCCTTGCGGTAGCCCACTAGTCACTGCCTGCCATTGTGAAAAGGACCCGTTTACTCCTACTCTTTGCTTCCTGTTTGCCAGCCAGTTCTCTATCCACATCAATACTGAACCCCCAATACCGTGTGATTTAAGTTTGTATCCTAATCTCTTATGTGGCACCTTGTCGAAAGCCTTCTGAAAGTCCAGATACAACACATCCACTGGTTCTCCCCTATCCACTCTACTAGTTACATCCTCGAAAAATTCTATAAGATTCGTCAGACACGATTTACCTTTCGTAAATCCATGCTGACTTTGTCCAATGATTTCACCACTTTCCAAATGTGCTGCTAGCCCATCTTTAATAACTGACTCTAGCAGTTTCCCCACTACCGATGTTAGACTAACTTGTCTGTAATTCCCCGTTTTCTCCCTCCGTCCCTTCTTAAAAAGTGGGGTTACGTTTGCTACCCTCCAATCCTCAGGAACTACTCCAGAATCTAAAGAGTTTTGAAAAATTATCACTAATCCATCCATTATTTCTGGAGCTACTTCCTTAAGTACTCTGGGATGCAGCCTATCTGGCCCTGGTGATTTATCGGCCTTCAATCAATTCAATTTACCCAACACCACTTCCCGACTAACCTGGATTTCACTCAGTTCCTCCATCTCCTTTGACCCACGGCCCCCTGCTATTTCCGGCAGATTAATTATGTCTTCCTTAGTGAAGACGGAACCAAAGTAGTTATTCAATTGGTCCACCATATCCTTGTTCCCCATGATCAATTCACCTGTTTCTGACTGCAAGGGGCCTACATTTGTTTTAACTAATCTCTTTCTCTTCACATATCTATAAAAACTTTTGCAGTCAGTTTTTATGTTCCCTGCCAGTTTCCTTTCATAATCTATTTTCCCTTCCCTAATTAAGCCCTTTGTCCTCCTCTGCTAGTCTCTGAATTTCTCCCAGTCCTCTGGTATGCTGCTTTTTCTGGCTAATTTGTACGCATCATCTTTTGCTTTGATACTATCCCAGATTTCCCTTGTTATCCACGGATGCACTACCTTCCCTGATTTATTCTTTTGCCAAACTGGGATGAACAATTTTTGTAGTTCATCCATGCAGTCTTTAAATGCCTTCCATTGCATATCCACCGTCAACCCTTTTAGAACTAATTGCCAGTCAATCTTGGCCAATTCACGTCTCATACCCTCAAAGTTACCTTTCTTTAAGTTCAGAGCCGTTGTTTCTGAATTAACAATGTCACTCTCCATCCTAATGAAGAACTCAACCATATTATGGTCACTCTTGCCCAAGGGGGCACGCACAACAAGACTGCTAACTAACCCTTCCTCATTACTCAATACCCAGTCTAGAATAGCCTGCTCTCTCGTTGGTTCCTCTACATGTTGGTTTAGATAACTATCCCGCATACATTCCAAGAAATCCTCTTCCTCAGCACCCCTGCCAATTTGATTCACCCAATCTATATGTAGATTGAAGTCACCCATTATAACTGTTTTGCCTTTGTTGCACGCATTTCTAATTTCCTGTTTGATGCCATCCCCAACTTCACTACTACTGCTAGGTGGCCTGTACACAACACCCACCAGCGTTTTCTGCCCCATAGTGTTTCGCAGCTCTACCCATACCGATTCCACATCCTCCAAGCTAATGTCCTTCCTTTCCACTGCGTTAATCTCCTCTCTAACCAGCAACGCTACCCCACCTCCTTATCCTTTCTCTCTATCCCTCCTGAATATTGAATATCCCTGGATGTTCAGCTCCCAGCCATGGTCACCCTGGAGCCATGTCTCCGTGATCCCAACTATATCATAATCATTAATTGCTATCTGCACGTTCAACTCATCCACCTTATTACGAATGCTCCTTGCATTGAGACACAAAGCCTTCGGGCTTGTTTTTACAACGCTCTTACCCCTTATACAATTATGTTGAAAAGTGGCCCTTTTTGATTTTTGCCCTGGATTTGTCTGCCTGCCACTTTTACTTTTCACCTTGCTACCTATTGCTTCCGCCCGCATTTTACACCCCTGTTTCTCTGCTCACCCATTTAAGAACCCCACCACCTCTTATTCTCTGTTTATTATTGTTTTCTTCTTCCCCCCCTACATGTTGGGTCTGAGTGCTTTCCTTCTCTGCCTCCTGCCTCACACACTGTCTAATAGCATTCTCTATTTGAGTCCCTCCCCCCAACCATTCTAGTTTAAAGTCTCCCCAGTAGCCTTTGCAGATCTCCCCGCCAGGTTATCGGTCCCCCTCAGGTTCAAGTGCAACCCATCCTTTTTGTACAGGTCAAACCTTCCACAAAAGAGGTCCCAATGATCCAGAAATTTGAATCCCTGCCTTCTGCACCAGTCTTTCAGCCACGCATTTATCCTCCACCTCGCTCCATTCCTACTCTCACTGTCGCGTGGCACAGGCAGTAATCCCGAGATTGTTACCTTTGCTGTCCTTCTCTTTAACTCCCCTCCTAACTCCCTAAATTCTCCTTTCAGGACCTCTTCTCTTTTTTTACCTATGTCATTGGTACCTATATGTACCACGACCTCGGGCTCCTCTCCCTGCCCTTTCAGGATATCTTGGACACGTTGAGACACATCACAGACCCTGGCACCAGGGAGGCAAACTACCATCCGGGTCTCCCGACTGCATCCACAGAATCGCCTGTCTGACCCCCTAACTATAGAGTTCCCTATTAGTATTGCCCTCCTCTTCTTTTCCTTACCCTTCTGAGCAACAGGGCCGGTCTCTGTACCGGAGGCCCAGCCGCTGTCGCTACCCCCAGGTAGGCTGTCCACCCCAACAATGCTCAAACAGGAGTACGTATTGTCAAGGTGTACAGCCACCGGGGCACTCTCTAGTCCCTGCCTGTGCCCCTTGCCTCTCCCAACCGTGATCCACTTGCCTGCCTCCTGTGGTCTTGGAGTGACCACATCCCTGTAACTCCTCTCAATGACTTCCTCGCTCTCCCTGACCAGACGGAGGTCATCGAGCTGCAGCTCCAGGTTCCTAATACGGTCCATTAGGAGCCCCATCTCGATACACCTGGCGCAGATGTGGACGTCTGGAGGGCTATCAGACTCGATGACTTCCCACATCTGACATCCAGAACAGTAAACTTTTCAAGGGATAACTTTTTCCACACATAGGGTGGTGGGTGTATGGAACAAGCTGCTAGAGGAGGTAGTAGAGGCAGGGACCATCCTAACATTTAACAAACAGTTAGACTGATACATGGATAGGACAGGTTTGGAGGGATATGGACCAAAAGCGGGTAGTGTAGCTGGGACATGTTGGCGGGTGTGGGCAAGTTGCGCCGAAGGGCCTGTTTTCACACTGTATCACTCTATGACTACATTATACCTCCACCATGCATGAATGCTTCAAAATCAAGTGATCGAATTATATTGCCATATACTCAAGCATAGAAACATAGAAAATAGGTGCAGGAATAGGCCATCGGCCCTTGGAGCCAGCACTGCCATTCAATATGATCATGGCTATTCATCTAAAATCAGTACCTTTCCTGTTTTTTCCCCATATCCCTTGATTTCGTTATCCCCAAGAACGAAATGTAACTCTCTCTTGAAAACATCCAGTGAATTGGCCTGCACTGCCTTCTGTGGCAGAGAATTCCAGATTTACAACTCTCTGCGTGAAGAAAGTTTGTCCTCATCTCAGTCCTAACTGGCCTACCCTTTATTCTTAAACTGCGACCCCTGGTTCTGAACTCCCCCAACATCGGGATCATTTTTCCTGCAGTTACAGTAAGTGAAAATCTAGCAGGCAAGCAGGATGCTTTCTCCAACCACTCCCATTTGAAATCCACTATCTTCCACCGTTTCTACCCATGCAGCCTGATCCATGCCGGTCACCAGGGAGAATTTGGCAGAGACTCTCACGGCAGCGGCGCAACGCTTCCGACGCCTCTGATGGCCCGGGACATTTGCACTGAGGCTGCTCCATGGCCGGAGCTGCAGTAAGCGACTCGCCAGCCCGGCAAACACTCGCCTGTCCCGCTCCCCGTCTGCATCTGTCCCCGCCGCTGCTTCTGCTTCCAACATCCATGGGTTTATATGAGTTTTGATATTTTCGTTGATCACAGAATTTCTCACGACAGAGCGTGAGAAATTTGTGATCAACGTGAGAATTTGGTGAAATGCGTGATTCTCACGCTCAATGCATGGGAGTTGGCAGCCCTGCCTCTCTATCCCCCCCCTCTCAGCCCCCCTCTCTCCTCTCTGTCCCCCTCCCCTCTCTTTCTCTCCCCTCTCTATCCCTCCCACCTCACTCTCCTCACACTCTCTCCCCCTCTATTACGCTCTCTCCTCTCCCCCTCTCCCTCCTCTCTCCCCCTCCCCCTCCCACCTCACTCTCCCCCTCTCATCCCCTCTCCTGTCTCTCCCCCCATCCTCTCTCCCTCCCTCTCTTTCTTCCCCATCTCCCTCTCTCCACACTCTCTCCCTCTCCCCCCTTCTCTCTCTCCATTTCTCCTCCCACCTCACTCTCCCCTTGCTCTCTCCCCTCTCTCTATCTCTTTCTCTTTGCCCCCCCTCTCTCTCTCTCTCTCTTTTCCCCATTTATCTTTCCCCCTCTCTCTTCCCCCTCTTTTACCACCCTCTCTCTCTCTCTCTCTCCCCCCACTCTCTCTCCAATTCTCTGTCCCCCTCTCCTCTCTTTCTCTCCCCTCTCTCTCTCTCTCTCTCTCTCTCTCCCTCCCACCTCCCTCTCTCCTCTCACCCCCTCTATCCCTCCCCTCCCCCTCCCTCTCCGTCTCCTCTCACCCCCTCTCCCCTGCCCCCTCTCTCCCCTTCCCCCTCTCCCTCTCTCCCCTCTTTCACCTAACTCTGTCTCCCTCTCCCTCTCCCCCCCTCTCTCTTTCTCCTCTGTCTCTATATCCTCTTTCTCTTTGCCCCCCTCTCCCCCCTCTATTTTACCACCCCTCTCTTCCCTCTCTCTTCCTCTTTCCCCCCTCTCTCTCTCTCTTCCCCCCCCTCTCACCCCCTCTCTCTATCTCACTTCTCTCTCTCCCTACCTCCCCTCCTCTCCCTCTGTCTCCTCACCCCCTCCCTCTCACCCCCTGTCTCCTTCCCCTCTCTCTCTCTCCGCCTCCCTTTGAGAGTCTCTGTCCCTTCGGCACAGAGACTCTCACGGCAGCGGCGCAACGCTTCCGACGGCCCGGGACTCTTGCATTGCTCCATGGCCGGAGCTGCAGCGAGCGACTCGCCAGCCTGCAAACACTCGCCAGCCCGGCAAACACTCACCAGCCCGCAAACACTCGCCAGCCACGCAAACACTCCCCAGCCACGCAAACACTCGCCAGCCCGGCAAACACTCGCAAGCGCCGGCTTCCCGCAACTGTCCCCGCTGCTGGTTCTGCTTCCATCCCTCCCTCAGCCTCAGCTCTCCAACACCCACGGCCCATGCAACTTATCTGAGTTTTGAAATTTTCGTTGATCACAGAATTTCTCACGACAGAGCGTGTGAAATTTGTGATCAGCGTGAGGATTTGTTCAAATGCGTGATTCTTACGCTGAGCGTGAGAGTTGGCAGCCCTGCCTTATCTGACCAATCCTGACCATGCATTTGCAACACCTCTGAGCTCTTCTGCAAAGTCGTCAACATTTTAACAAAGAAAAGGACATCTGGACCTCACCTTATCCTTAACTTCCATCTAGGGTCCAGACACTTTGAAGCTGTGACTCACAGCTTGAAACTCTTCACAGAAAGAGGCCAAGCAGGCCTTGCAAATGCAAAGATCCTCCATTTTGTGACATCTCTAATTTGGCCAATGAGCCATTACTTTAAACCTGGAGGAATGGAAAGGATTCTGATCTATTTCACTTACCACACAGATGTGTGAAACTGAAAGATTGGTCATTGCGATTTCTGACCTGGAAATAGACACATACTCATCCGTTGATTATTCTTTAACTCTGAAAAATAATGTTAAGGTTGTTTGCTGTCTTTGTCAAGTAGACATGATCAATTGAATAATAGCATGAATACTCTGGAGGAAATATTAATAACGATAACATTGCAAAGTGATGTTTCCACAGATATTTTGCACTGGTAAGTTCAATGAAGATAAATACCAGAAGTTGGCCATAACAGATGATGAGCATGTTTTATTTTTCACAGGATTAAATGTACCAAAGCCAGAATTCATGACAAATCAGAGCAGAAGGCGTCAAATCCAAGTTTATGAATCCAGCGAGTCAGATGAGGATTGGACACCTAAACTTCTGACAAAAAATCCACAACATAATGTAAATCTGTTTGAAATATTAAATGCAGTTTTTCAAATAATAATTGATTCTAATCAATTTGGCCGTTAGCCTATGGAATCTGTTGCAAGGGTGATTTTATTCTTAACTTTGAAGTGGTGGAAAACTTGAATATATTTTTCCAAATGTGTTATTCATTAAGTGCAAATTTTCTTTTCCTAATTTTTACTTTTATGATGTTGCTTATTTTAAACTCAATTACATTAGATATATCCAACATTTCCAAACTATTGAGATTCAGTCTGTGCTTCTCCAAAGCAGAGCTGACGTGTTACTTTTTTTCCCCAAGGATTCAGAATCTTTAGGCCTCCTTTTAAGGTTTTTCTGATATTTTAAATATATGTGCAGGTTTTGTTCTTTCCCAGTTGCAGGTATGATTTATATAATTTGTTTACAGAATATGTAATAAATACAGGTAGATACGTAATTTGGGTCACAAAATGAAACGAAAAAGCTCCTCGGCCCACGGTCTATTTGGTTTCAGTGTAAATTGTCCCTAGTGTGTGTGGGATAGTGTTTGTGTGTGGTGATCGCTGGTCGGCGTGGAGTCGGTGGGCTGAAGGGCCTGTTTCCGTGTTGTATCTCTAAACTAAACTAAAATGGAGTCCCATCCCGAGTAGGCAGAACCTTCCCATTGAAACATTTACTAGTTACTTGAATCCCAGTAGATTACGACACCACGTATCTGATCTCCTTTGATTCATTGTTGACAGGTCACAACATCAAAATGAACGTGTAAAGCAAAGAACCGCACGTGCTGAAAATCTGAAATAAAAATGGAAGAAAAGTCAAAAAACATTTAGCAGGTTCGACAGCATTTGTGGAGAAAGAAACGGTTCAGTTTCAGATCAGATACCCTTCACCAGAGTAGGAAACAGCAACAAAAACAAGTTGTTTTTCAGTTGTAGAGAGGGGTTGTGGTGGATTGGTGGAACAAAGGGGATAATATCTCTGATGGGGCAAGAACAGATGAGGAAACGTAGTATTTGGAGTCAGCAATTAGAATAAGATGATGGGACAAGGAACTGCAGACCAGACTATACTAACAGAACAATAAAACGGACGTGGATGAGATTAAACTCACCCGGAGTGTGGTTGCAATCTGGGACACGCTGCCTGAGGAGATGGTGGAGGCTTGAACTTTCCCTGCAGCTGCAGGAGATGCTCCACTGCAGGAGGGGCTTCAATGCAGGAGATGCTCCACTGCAGCATCTACTCCGCTGTAACAGCTGTTCCACTGCAAGGTACAACTGCATTGCAGGAGGTGCATCACTGCAGCTGCTGCCACACAAGTCCCTGACTCCCTGATTATTAATTATTTCATTAGTCCCGTGGACAGCTCGAGCCCTCGGCGGGAAAAGGCGCCAAAAGCCGCCGAGAGCTCGAGCTGTTCCGCCGCCGGGGGGAGGGGCCGAGCGCGGAGAGCGGCGCAGGCGCACTGCCCGAGAGAGTCGGGAGACGCGCACGCGCGCTGACGTTTACGTTGACGTCTCCCCAAGCCCCGCCCCCACGCCCGCGGCGGCCTCAGCCCCTCCCCCTCAGCGACGCGGCGGCGGGAAAGCGAGAATGGGGGGAGACGGGAGACTCGCGACGGCTTTTGGCGCCTTTTCCAGCCGCGGGCTCGAGCTGTTCACGTGACCCGCGTCTGGTTGGAGCCGCCGCTCACGTGAGGCGCCGTCAACGGCCGGGGGGGGAGGGGCTATAAATAGCGGGAGCGGCAGAGAGGCGGCGAGTAGTGGAAGGGGGTTAGTGGTGGGGTGGTGTTTAGTGGTGGGGTGGAGTTTATTCGTGAGGTGGAGTTTAGTTTAGTCGTGGGGTGGAGTTTAGTGGTGGGGTGGAGTTTAGTGGTGGGGTGGAGTTTAGTGGTGGGGTGGAGTTTAGTCGTGAGGTGGAGTTTAGTTTAGTCGTGGGGTGGAGTTTAGTGGTGGGGTGGAGTTTAGTGGTGGGGTGGAGTTTAGTGGTGGGGTGGAGTTTAGTCGTGAGGTGGAGTTTAGTGGGGGGGTGGAGTTTAGTCGTGGGGTGGAGTTTAGTGGTGGGGTGGAGTTTAGTGGTGGGGTGGAGTTTAGTGGTGGGGTGGAGTTTAGTCGTGAGGTGGAGTTTAGTGGTGGGGTGGAGTTTAGTGGTGGGGTGGAGTTTAGTGGTGGGGTGGAGTTTAGTGGTGGGGTGGAGTTTAGTCGTGAGGTGGAGTTTAGTCGTGAGGTGGAGTTTAGTCAACGTGAGGTTTAGTTGAACGAGGGGTTTTATTGAAGCAAGGTTTAGTGAGATTTGAAATTTATCTGAGGTGAGGTTTAGCTGAGGTGAAGTTTGGTCGAGGTGATTGAGAGTTTAGTTGAGGTAAAGTTTAGTTGAGGTGAGGATTTAGTCGAGGTGCGAGGTTTAGTTGAGGAAGTTTAGTCAAGGTGCAGTTTAGTGAGTTGAGGTTTAGGTGTGAGGTGAAGTTTAGTGAGGTGTGAGGTTTAGTTGAGGTGAAGCTTAGTGGAGGCAAGGTTTCGTAGTGAGGTGTGAGGTATCGTCGAGGCGAGGGGTTTAGTCGAGGTGTAGGTGTGTAGGTGAGGAGAAGTGAGCGTAGGTGAGGTGAGGAGAAGTGGGTGTCTGAGCTCAGGAAGGGAGGCCGAGGAGCTGCTGAAGGAGACGAGACCATGTCTGGGATGCAGGGTTCAGAGGTCAGACTCCAGGGAGCTTTGACATGGAGAGCGGGCAGAAGATGCCGGATAAATGTCCTCTCGGGGGCTGGGAACGGGGAAGATGCTGCTGCTCCTTCTCAGACCATCACAACCCCAAGGATTGGTGTCAGTGAGGAGTGGATGAGTTCCCTGGGCTCTGGAGTGGATCACTGACATTAATATTGATCTGGGAGGCCATTCAGACCATCTCCCTCATCCTTCTAGTTGTCTGTCTCCATCTGGCAACTTTCCCCAACTGTGAGGAAAGAATATTGACCTGAAACATTCATTGTTTCTCCCTCCACAGATGCTGCCTGGCTTGCTGAATATCTCTGACAATTTATTCTTGTTTACAACGGTGGTTTTGCAGCAGCCACTGGGTGCTGCTCCTGAATTCAGTGTGGGGGAAGCCCATGATAGTCACTGTCTTCATTGTCACAAATGTAGACACTGATGTCTGTTGGCTGGAAGCTGCAATCTTGAATCTTGACGGGCAACATTTTGGGTCTGAACCTTTCAGGCAGATCACGCCTGACCTGCACTTTAAATGCAGTTTCCTCTCTAACTGTGATATGGTTTATTACTTCTTGGAATCAATAATGTTTTGATCTTTGCTGGAATGCAATTAACAGCTGATTTATTTCAACCCTAGAAAAAAACTCACTATATTCTGAGCGAAGAAATATTTCATTTATTTCCAAATGAAGTTACCGTTTAATTTTAAGTTGTGATTCTTTATCCTTGAATTGTCCTATATTAAATTAAAAAATGTTATTTTTATATCTGTTTTGGAATTAACGTCTGATGATTACAGATTATGCACCAAAGTGTATCAGGTACAATGTTTGCTTTTCCAGGATGCTGACCATTTCAACGACATTGCTGGCTATTTTTCCAAGAAAGCGTTTGAAGAACTAATGGACTGGGAGAAGATCCGCTATAAGAACATGAAACGGAATTATGAAGCCATGGTTGCCATTGGTTTGTACAAAATATGATATTACTTTTTTCCCTTATTGCCCTCCTCTAATGATGCATGCTGCCATAGTTTTTTTCTTCACATAAACACTAAATAGATATGTGCTTTCTGAGCCAGGTACTTGGTTAGATCCTTCCATTTCATCAACTATGGCTTGGTATTCAACACTATCATCCCTTCCAAATGACCAGTAAGGTCCAATACCTGGTTCTCTACCATCCTTTGCAACTGGACACTAGAGAGAGTGGGAAACTCTGGTTGAGTGGTACTGCAACAATAACCTCTAGCTGAACTCTTAACAAACTTGTACAGATGTACTGTAGAAAGTATCCTGACTGGTTGCATCTTGGCCTGCTAAGGCAATCCAATGCACAGGAATACAAGAGGCTGTATGGTGTGGTGAACTCGGCCCAGTCCATCACAGGCACACTTCTCCCCACCATCAATAGCATCTACATGAGAACCCACCTGAAGAAGGCAGCATTGGTCATCAAGGTTCCCATTCATCCGGGCCGTTCTCTCATCTCGCTGCTACAATCAGTTAGGAGGTACTGAAGCCTGAAGTCCCACACCAACAGTTTCAAGATCTGCTACTTTCCTACAACTATATTCTTGAATCCATTTGTGCAATCCTAATGCAACCGTAATTCCTCTTGCAGTACCATGGACTTTTCATAACAACATGATTTGACTGATGTCTTGTAGATTTACAGTCCTCTCGTAACAGTCTTACAGAATTGCTGTATAATTAATGTTTTATGTGTATCCGTCTCTAAGCCTGTGATGATTCTGCAAAGTAGCCTTTCATTGTATCTACATCGTACATACATACAACAATAAACTTGACATGAGTTGGGAAAAATTGGGACCGGGATCAAACAAGCCTGTGTCATCACATGTGCTTGCCTGAGTGAGTTATTCCAGCACTTTGTGTTTTATCCTTGAAGTTCCTCTCTTAACTTCTCATTTTCTCTGGAACAGTTGCATGACAATACTGAAAAATATATATTTTGCAGTCTGCCATCTTTCCCTTCACTCTATCTTTTGTACTTGTGATGTATTGTATTGTGTGATTTGATTGGATAACATGCAAGTTAAAGCTTTTCACTGTACTGCATACACGTGACTACAATAAACATAAACCGACGGCTATCCTGTAAAATCCTGCAAGTTAATTGACAGGATTAAGTAAACCATAGGCATTGGTTTCTTCCAGATTAACAAAGTGGCATCAAGGCTCAAGTTCTTGTAGAATGCAGAAAATGCTTTATGGCAGCCCTTTATGAAAATGTAACAGCATTAATAATTTGTGGGAATCCTTGATCTATGGCTGTTCAAAATGGAGGAGGACAACCTGGAAGGCCCTTTGAACCCGGTCTCTTCAGGAAATCAAAGAGTGTCAAAAATATCCTGTCCGCAACCTCATAAGCCATTCACTCATAAAGACATTCAGCAGCAGAATCTTTACCTTAGTCCAAGACCAACAGAATCAATTCTCTCAAAGCTGACAGAGATGGAATTGGAGCAGTTATCCTCTACACCAAGAAATTGCTCATAAACAAGGGATATCAAAGTGGACATTGAAATATATCTCAACATCCCTGGAAGAGATCTTCCACAACACTCAAGAAGCTTGGCACCCTTCATTCAAAAGTACACTGGTTTCACCAGCCGGAAATGCACTGTTTACTATCTCCTTAATGCACTGGAGTGTTTGTGGTAAGACTTCTTTCACAACATATCCCAAACCTGTGGCCTCTACACCATAAAGGTTGAGGGCAATGGGTGCATGGGAGCACCACAACCTCCACGTTCTGCTTCGTCACACATGGGGCAATTTGGAAAGAACAGGAAATGCCAGCTCTGCCTGTGATGCCCTCGTTCTTTAGATCAATAAACAAATGTCTGAAAGATAATGTTTAGAATTAAATGTTGCTGTATCTGTTCCTGCCCTCATTGTTATGTGCACACACACTGGTCATTGGAAAATTGGAAAGGTCCCAAGACATAAACTCCTGCCTGATATATTAATGCCTTGCAAAGTCAAGATGTGTCAACCCGTTAGATTTGTAATGCCACTTTTGATGAAATGTGCACACCCAGCAGACGTGATTAGTCCCAGATTATTGGCAGCAGGATATGTACAGTTTTGCTTCTAATTACTATTTCCTCCTGGTGAGGTTCCTCACCAATATTCAAAAATTCCCATCAGTGATCTCAAATTGGACTAACTTAACAATCAATACCAAAGCTTGATGTCATTCAGAAGATGGTGACCATGGATAACACAAACCCACAGACATTGGGGCCCAGTTATGCTTTTTAATTTTGTACTAGTCACAGTCCTGAAATCAGAGATTGGACAAAGGTCAATGTTCCCATTGATGAAGAGGTAGATTGCCCTGGTTGTTCATTATTCAATCCATTTACCCAAACATGGCACAAAGTGTCACTGTCAGTACAGGCAGCAAGAATGAGCCATTACTTTAAACCTGGAGGAATAGAAAGAAGGATCTATTTCACTTACCACACAGATGTGTGAAACTGAAAGATTGGTTATTGCGATTTCTTTTTTTTTTTTTTTTAATTTTTATTTATTAGAAGTACATTACATCACAGCCACATACATTAATACTCGTCATTTATATCTTCTTACAATTAATGTACTCCCTTTATTTATTTTTTTTACACTAAAGAAAGAAAAGATTGAAAGAGAGAAGAAAGTGAAGGAAAAAGTGCAAGTGTAGAAAAGTGTAGAAAATGTAACAACAAAAAAAAAAAGGACGAGGACCCTATGAGAGCGAAATTAAAAACAAAAAGAAAAAGAGTTAAGAAATAGGCCCTAAGAAAGGAAAAGAGAGAGAGAAAAAAAGAAAAACAAATGTTTTTTTTTTTGAGCATCACGTAAATAGGACATACCAACTCTTCAACTATCATCCCCCCTTACCCGACCTCAACTTCCACCTGACGTGGTCTGCATTTATAGAATTATTACAAACATAGGGTGCAAAAGTACTTTAAAAAAATAAAAAATTGAAGTTATTGCGATTTCTGACCCGGAAATAGACACATACTCATCCGCTGATTATTCTTTAATTGAAAAATAATTTAAAGGTTATTTGCTGCCTTCGTCAAGTAGACATGATCAACTGAATAAGCATGAATAATCTGGATGAATTTAATAACGTTAACATTGCAAAGCAATGTTTCCACAGATATTTTGCACTGGTAACTCAATGAAGATAAATACTTGAAGTTGGCCATAACAAATGATGAGCATGTTTTATTTTTCACAGGATTAGACGTACCAAAGCCACAATTTATGACCAATCGGAGCAGAAGGTGTCCAACCCAAGTATACGAATCCAGTGAGTCAGATGAGGATTGGACACCTAAACTTCTGACAAAAAATCCACAACGTAATTTAAATCTGTTTGAAATATTAAATGCAGTTTTTCAAATATAATTGAATCTAATCAATTTGTCCGTTAGCCTATGGAATCTGTTGCAAGGGTGATTTTATTCTTATCTTTGGAGTGGTGGAATATTTGTTAAATTGAATATATTTTTCCAAATGTGTTATTCATTAAGTACAAATTTACTTTTACTAATTTTTACTTTTGTGATATTTTGCTTATTTTTAATTCAATTACATTAGAAATATCCAGAATTTCCAAACTATTGCTCCAAAGCAACACTGATGTGTCACTTTTTCCTCCCAAGGATTCCGAATCTTTAAGCCTCCTTTTAAGAATGAAAGTGGCAAGAATACCAAAAGAAAGCTTGTCATAAAGGTAAGAACAGAAATCATTCCCAGCATAAAGGAGAAGTGAGAATACGCTTTTATGAATTAACAGAGTGGCTCTACATTAGCATTTTATTTTCTACAAGACAGAAATGACAGCTGTTTAGAAAAATCGTCATCACTGCTGTGGAGTCAGGTGCTATCATTCGCAAATATATTTATATTGTTGAAAGAGAGACAATTGTTCCCACATTTTCCCATATTTGCTGACAATATTAAACTTCATTTCAGAGTAGAGTATGAAAGGTGAGAGCTCAATGAAATATTGCACACTAGGCAGTTACTGCTTTTATTAGTAGTTGAGTTGAGTATCTCAGTTAATAATGCGATGGAAGAAATAATCGAGAAGAGTAGAAACAATTTATTTGTGTCCTTATGAATCACAGTTTCAATAAAATATCTCATCACAGGTCACGTCATATACAGGGGAGGACAAAGGAGATTTGGGAGGAGCCACTGAAGAAACGAAGGAAGGCACAGTGTTGGTGAAAAGAATCAAAAGAGCAACAGGTAATTCTGTTTGTAAAAGTGAAACTCAAAATGAGTGAGTCTTGTGCATTACAGTAAATAATTGAGATGAGATAATGACCATTTGACTACCACCATGTCATTTAAATTCAATTCATAGAACATGTTGCATATTATGTAACTAACTTCCATATTTTACAGGTCAGCCACTTATCTGACTTGAAACAATGTAATTAGGTTTATTTTTGACTTTCTTTTTTCAGTTGTCTCCACCAGAAAGACTTCGGGATCCACAAGCGAGGAAATTACCAAAGAGACAGAAAAAATAAGTTATAATTTACGAAATAAGGAGAGAATAATTTACACAGAAGAAGGGGAGCTCCGTGATGACGATTACCTTTGTATGTCCAAAGTAATCAATCTATTTCTTCAGAGTAACCATATTTCATTAGGAGCATTGTAGTGATGGCACGGTGCATTGGTAGCCAGGGCAATGGTGGAACAATGCAGGCTTTGGTTCAAGAGCACAGATTTGTGTTCGCTCATGAACTAATTTTTCTTTTAACATTAATCACAATTACTTTAATAATTGTTGTTAACTTCTGGAATTTTGTCAGACATTGGAATCTGACATTGATTCCCCAGTAAACTGACAGTGACTGTTTGAAGAAAGTGTGGTTCATGCCCAATTTAGGTAAGGCACTTTGCTAGATACTTTGGGACATTATAAAGGATGTGAAAGTAAGAGAGTATTGCTTTGAGGATTATTAATATAGGGCTATGATCAGAATGATCAACTTATATCACCAAAAATATTAATCAAATTGTTGTAGACAAAAATGTTGGAGAAACTCAGCGGGTGAGGCAGCATCTATGGAGCGAAGGAATAGGTTACGTTTCGGGTCGAGACCACACCTGGAGTATTGTGTGCAGTTTTGGTCCCCTAATTCGAGGAAGGACATTCTTGCTATTGGGGGAGTGCAACGTAGGTTTACAAGGTTAATTCCCGGGATGGCGGGACTGTCATATCCTGAGAGAATGGAGCAGCTGAGCTTGTACACTCTGGAGTTTAGACGGATGAGAGGAGATCTCATTGAAACATATAAGATTGTTAAGGGCTTGGACACGCTAGAGGCAGGAAACATGTTCCCGATGTTGGGGGAGTCCAGAACCAGGGGCCACAGTTTAAGAATAAGGAGTAAGCCATTTAGAACGGAGACGAGGTAACACTTTTTCTCACAGAGAGTGGTGAGTCTGTGGAATTCTCTGCCTCATAGGGCGGTGGAGGCAGGTTCTCTGGATGCTTTCAAGAGAGAGCTAAATAGGGCTCTTAAAAATAGCGGAGTCAGGGGATATGGGGAGAAGGCAGGAACGGGTACACAAGCACCTATTGTGTATTGTCTAAAAAGTTTTTCCTCATCTCCATTCTAAATGGCCTACCCCTTATTCTTAAACTGGTTCTGGACTCCCCGAATATCGAGAACATGTTTCCTGCCGAGAGGATTTGAGTATAGTGGCAAAGAGGTCCTTCTGTAGTTATACAGGTCCCTGGTGAGACCACACCTGGAGTATTGTGTGCTGTTTCGCTCTCCTAATTTAAGAATGTTTGGGGAGTCCTGAACCAGAGGCCACAGTTTAAGAACAAGGGGTAGGCTATTTAGAACTCAGATGAGGAAAAACTTTTTCACCCAGAGTTGTGAATTTATGGAATTCCCTTCCTCAGAAGGCGGTGGCGGGCGATTCACTGGATGCATTCAAGAGAGAGTTAAATAGAGCTCTGAGGATTAGCGGAGTCAAGGGATACGGGGAGAAGGCAGGAACGGGGTAGTGATTGTGGATGATCACCCTTGATCACATTGAATGTCTCGAAGGGCCAAATGGCCTATTCCTGCACCTATTGTCTATGTCTATGGTCTTAATTCATCTGCCTGGTTACAAATGCTTCATTAGTTCACATAATAGACTTTTATCCTTCAACACACATTTCTTGGAGTTGTCTCCATGCACCCATATTACCGTGAAACATACTCTCTACATTACATCATGCTTGTTATTACTATATTTAAAATTATACTCTGTGGTCATGATTTTTCTCTTGATGTTTATCAATATCCATACAGTTAAACACAGCTGTCATTTGGAATTAAATAGCGGCATCTTCCCCCCAAGATATTCATGGTGACAGACAAACATCATGAAGGGATTCTTTACAGATTGGCCACTATTAACCTCTCACATTTTGAATGCTTCCTCAGAAGAGTAATCTTCTGCACAGCATCTGCATCATGGTAGTATTATATTCTGAGATACTTCTAAAAAGATAACATCGTTTGTGGATCATTGAGCATTTTCAGTACAAAGTCCATCCACTTTCAATAATGCCAACACCCTGATTAGTTCTTAGTTTTGCATTTTCTGTTTCAGTTTGTGAAGCCTGCGAGAATTTTTTTATTCAAGAATGCCCTGTGCATGGCCCACCAGTCTTTATGAAGGACACTGTCGTTGATTCCAATCACCCAGTTAGAGCACGTTTAACTCTTCCAGAGGGTCTCAGCATTGCCACGTCCAAAATTCATAAAGCTGGTCTTGGCGTCTGGAATGAAGGGAAGGTTATTCCCAGGGGCGTTCATTTTGGACCCTATGAAGGAGAGGTTTCAAGTGAAGAAGAAGCTGCTGTCAGTGGGTATTCATGGATGGTAAGTGACTCCAATAGTTAATCATGGAAAATACTCAGCAGGTTTTATAATATTTGTTGCTGAAAGATCATCCTGAAATGTGAGCTGTGTTTTATCCTGCACAGATGCTGCCTGACTTGCTGGGTATCTCCTCAATGCTCTATTTTTATTACAAATTGTTTGTAGTTGAATTATTTTGCAGTCTAATCAGAGTCATCAAGTCAAGAGTCAAGAAAGTTTTATTGTCAAACTAGACTAAGTGGGACCCGTTGGGTCCCATGATCACACGGGAGGGCTGGTCCCCCAACGCAATATTGCACCACTCACCTGTTCCCCCAACTCAACGACGGGAGCGTTCTGTAGCCAGGGGAGGGGGACGGCTTCATGGGGGGGTGGGGGGTTGTGGGGGTTGGGGAGGGAGTGCATGTGGAAAGGGGTGTATTTGGGAGGGGGTGGTGTGTGTGGTAGGGGGGAGTGTGGAGTAATGTGTGGGAGGGGAGTGGGTGAGGGGAGGGTGGGGGGTGTATGGGAGAGGGGTTGTGGGTGGGGGTGTATGTGGGAGGGGGCGGTGTGGGCCCCCGCTCACAGAACACAGAACACAGCCCCCGCTCACAGAACACAGTCCCCGCTCACAGAACACAGTCCCCGCTCCTTCAGCTTTTTACTCGCGGCCGGTGATTGATAGCGGGAGCCGGAAGGGACGTTGCCGTCCTGGCGAATAACAGACCAATAATTTTCCTAATATTTCACCGATCGGAACAAAACTTGGTGCGCTTGGAGCAGAAGAGAACGGTGAGTAAGATGGTTTAAAAATCCTAGCGATATAGGGTACATTAGTCTACAATGCAGACCGGAAGTGGTCAAGGTGAGAGTTTTAGTAATAGTGTAGAAGAAGATAGATGTCCCAGATAGAACATTGAAATTCCTACTTGCTGCAGCACAACAGAATATGTAAACATTGTAACTGATAAAGAAACAGTTCAAAGCTAACTGAAAAGCAGTGATTCCCAGTTCACTGCTCAGACTGGCATCCCTCTCCCTCACCCAATCTCTGAGCTAAATCAGTGCTCCAACTCCTTCCTGCTCTCCTGCCCCTCTTTCATCCTGAGGTCTGACCTCCTTGTTTGAGAATGCATTGAACATTTGTGACCTGTAAGAAATCATTAGAACAGTGACGTTACCAAAATTAAAGAACCTATTACAACCCGACAAAGCTTGAAATTGTGCAAAATGTTTATTATATTCTTAGAGTTTCTTTGCCGTGTGATTTCATTCGCAGGAATGTTGGAGTTCTCTGATATAAAAGTGTAATCAAGTAAAATAGGTTAAGTGGTCGTTAGTTGAAGGCATAATAAGTGTAAGCTTCACGTTTGTTTTCTTTATCAATGTGTTTTTTTTACCAAATATCTTTTTATAGATCAGTAAGGCAAACAATGACACTGAATACATTGATGCACAGGATGAATCTAAATCGAACTGGATGAGGTGAGGAAAGACGAATGCTGATCATAATAATAAGCAATAACTGGGTTATTTAAATCTCTATTTAATGTAAACTACATACCCTTACTCAATAAACTAAACACACTGATTAAATTCTGGAAAACCCTCCCGATGTCTCTTATAGGCCAAATAAATGCTATAAAAATGATCTTTTTACCACAAATTTTATATATATTCCAGTCAATACTGATATACTTACCAAAAAAATTTTTTTTTTAATTGGATGCTGATATTACAAATTTTATATGGGACTATAAATCCCACAGAATCCAAAGAAAACATTTGTGTAAACCTAAGGAATTTGGTGGATTATCACTCCCCAATTTTTTATATTATTATTGGGCCACAAATGTCAAAAATATGATTCACCTGTTGGACAATTCGGCCCAGCAGGTGGATTGGATAGTAATGGAGAGAGAGGATTGTTCCCCTTTTAACATAGGAGCGATCCTTCTCTCACCAACAAATATAAAGAATACAATATATAGTAAAAATCCAATTATTCACAGTACAATTAGAATTTGGAAACAAATAAAATTAACGTTAAAATTAAGAAATCTATCACTTCTTTCACCTATAATGAATAACCCTGTGTTTAAACCCTCTATGATAGATAGAGTTTTTATAAATTGGGAAAGAGTAGGAATTAAAACGTTTGGAGATATGTATGATAATGGAAGTTTTTTAACATTTCACCAATTAAAACTTAAATACAACTTGAATAATAATCAATATTTTAAATATTTCCAACTACGTGACTATTTGAAAAAGTATACACGAGAATATCAAAATATGTCTCCTGACTTATTAGATGGGATAATGAATATAAAAGCGGAATCAGCTAATTTAATATCATACCTATATAATTCCATTTTAAATATAGAAATTCCATCATCGGACGGGATCAGAAGAGAATGGGAACAGGAATTGGCTATAAAAATCTCGAAAGAGAGTTGGGATAAACATCTATTATATGTGCATAAATGTTCGATTAACGTAAGACATACTCTGATTCAATTAAAAATTTTACATCGATTATATTATTCAAAAGCTAAATTAAGTAAATTTTACCCAAATACCTCTGCTAACTGTGATAAATGCCTAGTCCAAGAATCAACTATAGCACATTCTTTTGTTTTTTGTATAAAAATTCAAAAATTTTGGAATTAAATTTTTGAAATTTTCACTAAATTATTTAAAATAAAACTGAAACCGAATGCAGAACTGATTATTTTTGGAACAATAGAAGCAAGTTTGGAGCTGACTTTGTTTCAAAGGAGTTTTCTTAGTTATGGCTTAATAACGGCAAAAAAAGTATTAATGAAATTTTGGAAAAATGCTCCTACGCTAACAATAAAAATGTGGACTTCTAATATGTCGGAATTGTTACATCTAGAAGATATGAGATTCCTCCTAGCAGGTAAACAAGACCAATTCCAAAAGATTTGGTCTCCATATATCGACTTATTACAAAAATGATGATAATAAATGGTTTTAGGTCCTGGCGAGGGGTGAGTAAAGATATGAAGTAGGTGCATCCCTTTCATACGGTCCTATCTTATTTTCTTTTTTCTCTTTTTTTTCTTTTCTTCTTTAACTACTTCATGTGGTTTAGGTTCACATGTGTGTTCCTGGACCAATTTTTCATTCACTCACTGACTGTCTTTGCTAGCTCTTTCTATCCTTTTTTTCTATTAAAGTTGAAAAACAGAAGTGGTACAAGAACTGTATAAATTTACGTTATTGCAGATAACTGTAATGTAAAATACTTCTAATAAATAAATAAATAAAAAATAAAAAATAAAAATAAGGAGACACAAGAGACTGCAGATGCTGGAATCTTGGACTAAAAGCAAAGTGTTAGGGGAACTCAGTGGGTCAGGCAGCATCTCTGCAGGGAATCGACAGACAACATTTCGGGTGGGACATTGTCCAGACTGATGGAGTATAAGGGAATAAAGCTGGAAAAGGGAGGTGGGGAGGGACAAAGCCAGGCAAGAGAGGGGAAAGAGAGGATAAATGGGAAATATGGGACTCGGGGAAAGGAAATGTTCCATTTTCCTCAGTATCGGAATGAATCAGCACTATCTGGGAGATGCCTTCTCTGCCTCAACCACCCTTTCTCCTTGGATCACTCCATGACCCACAACTCCTATCTCAAGCCTCATGCTCCTGGAATGTCACCTGATGCTGCAAAACTTTGCATCAAATATTCAGCCTGTCATGTCTTGATCTGTGGCTGGGAGACTGATGTCACAGTTTAAAATCAGGTCTTGATGTTAAACTCTGTGGTATCTCCGTGAAACCAGTATTCTAAGGGAAGAATAACTCACTTCACGCCACGCTACATCACAGCTGCTCCGTCTTTGTCTCCCTGTGAATAACATAGCCGGCAGCTCCTGAAACTAAACTTTCCAGAGAGTCAGGTCAACAATGTTGAATTGTTACACAATTAAATTCTAACTTCCTGCAGCTTCACAAGTCTGTTAACACAATAACATGCAGATCAATAGAAAGTCATCAATAATACAATATACAATATTTTATTCATTGTCATTTGAACCTCAATGAGGCTCAAACAAAACTCTGTTTGTACAGCCATACAAACAAAACAATTTCTACAATCCACACAAACAATTCAATTCACACAAACATCCATCACAGTGAATCTCCTCCTCACTGTGATGGAAGGCAAAGTCTTTTCTCTCCCCTGTGTACCATTTTTCTCCTGGTGTTAAAGCCCCAGGTGGGGGCGAAGGTAAGTCCCACGGCCGTTAAGGCCGCACCGGGCGATGTAAGGCCCCGCTCCAGGTCTTAATGTCTCAATGGGGAGCCCCCGGCGGGCGTTGGCATGTCCCGCGACCGTTAAAGCCACGCCGGGCGGATCGTTCCAACCCCGCGACACGGGCGGGAGAAGTTGCGTTGCGGGAGCTCCGAGAAGCGGTCTCCTACCAGGCACCCGCGAGCTCCCAATGTTCCTGTCCACCGGGCCTGCGGCTGGAGCCTCCGAGCTCTGGAGTCGGGCCGCAGCAGCGAGCCACCACCGCTCCCCACGCTCTGAGGCCAGCCAGCCCCACGATGGTAAGTAGTCCGCAGGCTCTGCGACTGGAGCCCCCAGGTCGTTCCGGTTGGAGGCCGCTCCACGGTACAAGGCCCCAACGACAATGGAGACCCGACAGGAAAAAGGTCGGGTCTCCCATGCAGGGAAGAGATTTTAAAAGCCCCCCGCCCCGACACATACACAGCCAAAAACAGTATAAAAGAACACAACTGCATTTAACTGGACAAAAAAAAAAAAAAAAAGACAGACAGGCTGCAGGGGGAGCTGCAACGTGAGTCGCGCCACCAACAATAACAACAACAGTAATACTAGGTTAGAATAAAAACAGGAAATATTGGAAATACTCCGTAGGTCAGGCTGCATCTGTGGGAAGAGAAACAAAGTTCATGTTTCCTTCCCACCGACAAGGGACATGCTGTGGTAGTCTGGAGCGCTGATCTCTACAAGGCTGAGGCCACGTGCCAACTCCTCCTACTTATCCTTCGACCATGACTCCACATACGAGCACCAGGCCATTAACTCAAACACTATCACTAGCTTCATCACTTCCGTTTCCCTGCCCTCCCAAGCCTCCAACCTCATCGTTCCCCAGCCCCGCAAAGCCCGAATTTATCTTCTCCACAAAATCCACAAACCTGACTGTCCTGGCAGACCCATTGTTTCTGCCTGTTCGTGCCCTACCGAACTTATTTCCACATACCTCGATTCCATCCTATCCCCCCTGGTTAAATCCCTCCCCACCTATGTCCAAGACACCTCACACGCTCTTCGTCTCCTCCATGACTTCCATTTTCCAGGCCCCCATGCCCTCATCTTCACCATGGATGTCCAGTCACTCTACACCTCCATCCCCCACCAGGAGGGTCTCAAAGCTCTCCGTTTCTTCCTCGACCGCAGAACCAACCAATCCCCGTCTACCGATACTCTCCTCCGCCTAGCGGAGCTGGTCCTTACCCTCAACAACGTTTCCTTTGACTCCTCCCATATCCTCCCATTTCCTCCAAATACAAGGCGTAGCTATGAGCACGCGCATGGGCCCCAGCTATGCCTGCCTCTTTGTAGAGAATGTCGAACAATTCTTGTTCGAGACGTACCAGGGCCCTATGCCCGCACTCTACCTCCGCTACATCGACGACTGCTTTGGTGCTACCTCCTGCACCCATGCAGAACTCTCTGACTTCAATCATTTCAGCTATCTGGACTACACTTCCCACCCTGCTTTCTGTAAGGTCTCCATCCCCTACTCCCAATTCCTCCGTCTATGCTGCATCTGCACCCAGGATAAGGTGTTCCAAACCAGGGCATCGGAGATGTCCTCATTCTTTAGGGAACGGGGATTCCCCTCTTCGACTATAGATGAGGCTCTCACCAGGGTCTCTTCTATACCCCGTAGCTCTGCTCTCATTCCCCATCCCCCCACTCGTAACAAGGGCAGAGTCCCCCTTGTCCTCACCTTCCACCAGGCATGTGCCGTCAGGGTAGGCAAGGTAGGCACTGCCTACCCTGACTAAAATTATAAAATGGTAATTACTAAATATAAATAGTAAAGGCATCGGAGAATTATGCCTATCTAAGAGATCGATCTCTTGGGTAGGCATAATTCTCCGTGCCTTTCATCCGCAGCACTTGCAACACGTGAAGGTCTGTGCAACCCACGTGCCGTCAGCGCTGCTTCAAGCCGTCAATGACAAGCGGGCTGAAGGCAGCTGAAATTCAGCCTTTGCAGTACTGCGCATGCGCAGCGCTAGTTTCTTGGCGCGTTTTTTCAAATATGGATTGCCATTTTCTTAAGTGTATCTTAGGAAACAAAGAGAGCAGAATGGAGTTCGTGTACCGATAATGTGGTAAGTACATTTCATGGTGCTATATGTTTTTAAATACCATATTTCCCGGGGTGGGGGGGGGGATTCCTTTCACAGCGTTTGGGGAGTCTGGCCCGGGGTAAAGTTGCGGGGAGGGTAGGAGCGTTGTGAAGAACGGGATCGGGATCATGCCAGTAACCCACTTGCTATCCTCCTTGCACGGAGCCACACCATTGAGGCCGGGGAGGGAAGCAGCTCGGGTGGCTGCGAGTTGCCGCTGGGCCGGACAGCGGAACCGGCCGCCACCTCAGCTCCTTCTGCCGGCCCCCGCTCACCTCTGGCATCTCACCGTCTCTCCTGCCGCTCGCCGGCCTCACTCATGTCAGCCGCTTCCCGCAAATCCTTAAATTCCGACAGCACGGTTACTTGGCTGTGGGAATTTAAGGATTTGCTGAAGCGGCTGACATGAGCGAAGTCGGCGAGCGACAGGTGAGAGGTGTTCAGACGGAGAGCTGCCGGAGATGAGCGGGCCGGCAGAAGGAGCTGAAGTGGCGGCCAGTTCTGCTGTCGGGTCCCGGCGGGCCGCTCGCAGCCACCCGAGCTGCTTCCCACCCCGGCCACAATGCGGTGGCTCCGCATCCAGAACGCAGAGGCAGCGGTGAGTGAGTGAGTTACTGGCATTATCCCCGACCCCCTCCTTCGCAATGCTCCTGCCCTCCCAGCAACTTCACCCCTGGTCAGACTCCCCCCCAATTGGTCCCTTGAACAAGTGTTGTCATTCAATAAGATGACAACTGATTCAATTTGTCCCGGTGTGACAATAGACAATAGGTGCAGGAGTAGGCCATTCGGCCCTTCAAGCCAGCACCGCTGCTCCCGTTTTTCACACCATCTCTCCACCTGCCATCACCCTTCACCCCCCACCCATTCAGTAATTCAGAATAAAGGAGACTTGGAAGCCTTGGGCAAATTGAATTGTTACTGTCTTTATTTTTATTTTTTATTTTTACGGAGAGAACAATCCGCATGCGCGGTTTAAGTTGTTTTTTTTTAAAGCTGACTGACTGCCTACCCTGAGTAATCACTCACGGCACGTGCCTGCCTTCCACCCTACCAGCTGTCACGTACAACAAATAATCCTCCGTCATTTTCACCACCTCCAACGTGACCCCACCACTCGCCACATCTTACCATCTCCTCCCCTGCCTGCTTTCCGCAGAGACCGCTCCCTCCGTAACCCCCTGGTCAAATCGTCCCTTCCCACCCGAACCACCCCCTCTCCTGGCACTTTCCCTTGCACCCGCAAGAAATGGTACACTTGTCGCTTTACCTCCCCACTTGACTCCATTCAAGGACCCAAGCAGTCTTTCCAGGTGCGGCAGAGGTTCACCTGCACCTCCTCCAACCTCATCTATTGCATCCGCTGTTCTAGGTGTCAACTGCTCTACATCGGTGAGACCAAGCGTAGGCTTGGCGGTCGCTTCGCCCAACACCTCCGCTCGGTTCGCACTAACCAACCTGATCTCCCGGTGGCTCAGCACTCCAACTCCCCCTCCCATTCCAAATCCGACCTTTCTGTCCTCGGCCTCCTCCATGGCCAGAGTGAGGACCACCGTAAATTGGAGGAGCAGCACCTCATATTTCGCTTGGGCAGTTTGTACCCCAGCGGTATGAACATTGACTTCTCTAATTTCAGGTAGTTCTTACTTTCACCTCCCCTCCTCTGCTCTCCCTCAGCCCACTGGCTCTACCTCTTCCTTTCTTCTTCCAGCCCCCCCCCCCCCACCCTCACATCAGTCTGAAGAAGGGTTTCAAAACATTGCCTATTTCCTTCACTCCTTAGATGCTGCCTCACCCGCTGAGTTTCTCCAGCATTTTTGTCTACCTTCAAGGTTCCTTCAGCAGAGAGCTGACAAAGGGTGTATGATATTTAAGGTTGAATTTGGGACATGGCTGGGGACATCAGTCATTCTACAGACTTTATTAATATACTTTACATTCTGTGTTCACTTATAATAGTAAGTGACTGTTGTCCCCTCTATCTCTGCTTGTTGTGTTCCAGATTTGTCAACTGTGCCAGAAATGTGGAGGAACAGAACCTTGTTGCCTTCCAGCACCGGGGCAACATTTACTACAGGACCTGCAAGCCGGTTCCTCCTCACTGCGAGTTGCTGGTGTGGTACGGTGATGAATATGCCAAGGAGCTGGGAATCATATGGACCACAATGTGGATGTCAAACCAAGACCGAAAATGTGAGTTAGGATTCTGCACAAATCGGGGAACTGCAGGCAAACTTGAATTGTGTGGGAAGGAACTGCAGATGCTGGTTTAAACCGAAGATAGACAAAAAATGCTGGAGTAACTCAGCGGGACAGGCAGTATCTTTGGAGAGAAGGAATGGGTGACGCTTTGGTTCTAGACCCTTCTTCAGACTAGTTAGGGAAAAGGGAAACGAGAGATATAGGCGATGATGTAGAGAGATAAAGAACAATGAATGAAAGATGGCAAAAGTAAGGAAACAGGCCATTGTTAGCTGTTGGGTGAAACGAGAAGCTGGTGCCACTTGGGGGGGGGAGGGATAGAGAGAGAGGGAATGCTGGGATTACTTGAAGTTAGAGAAATCAATATTCATACCACTGGGCTGTAAGTTGCCCAAGAGAAATATGAGATGCTGTTCCTCCAATTTGTGTTTAACCTCACTGACAATGGAGGAGACCTAGGACAGAAAGGTGAGTGGGAATGGGAAGGAGAATTAAAGTGTTTAGCAACCAGGAGATCAGTTAGGTTCAGGCGGACTGAGCGAAGGTGTTCAGCTAAACGATCGCCCCGTGTATGTTTGGTCTTGCCGATGTAAAAAAGTTCACATCGCTGAACAACGGATACAGTAGATGAGGTTGGAGGAGGTGCAAGTGAACCGGTGCCTAATCTGAAAGGACTGTTGGGGTGTTGGACAGATTCAAGGGAGGAGGTATAGGGGTAAATGTTGCATCTCCTGCAGGGGAATGTACCTGGGGAAGGGGGTGGTTTGGGTGGGAAGGGACCAGTTTACCAGGGAGTTGCGGAGGGAACGGGTTCTGCGGAAGGTGGAAAGGGGTGGAGATGGGAAGACTGTGACTAGTGGTGGGATTACTGTTGGAGCTGGCGTAAATATCGCAGGATTATGTGTTGTATGTGAGGGCTGTGGGGGTGAAAGGTAAGGACTAGCGGGACTCTGTCTCTGTCTCTCTCTCTCCCTCTCTCTCTCCTCCCACTCCCTCCCTGTCCTCTCTCCCTCTCTCTCCTCTCCCCCTCTCCCCCTCTCCCCCTCTCCCCTCTCCCCCTCTCCCCTCTCCCCCTCTCCCTCTCCCCCTCTCCCCACTCCCCCACCCCCCTCCCTCTCTCTCCTCCCCCTCTCTCCCCCCCTCTCTCTCTCTCTCCCCTCTCTCTCTCTTGCCTCTCTCTCTCCTCTCTCTCTCTCCCCCCTTCCTCTCTCTCCCCTCTCTCTCCCCTCTCTCACATCCTCTGTCTCTCTCCCTCCCCCTCTCTTTCTCTCTCCCTCTCTGTCTCACCCTCCATACTCCCCTCTTTCTCTCTCTCTCTCTCTCTCTCTCCCCCTCGCACCCTTTCCCTCTCACCTCTCTTCCCTCCTCGCTCTACCCTCTCTCCGCCCTATCCCTCTTCCTCTTCCCCTCCTCTTCCCCCTCTCCCCCTCTCCGTCTCTCTCCATCCTCTCTCCTCTGTCTCTCTCACCCCCCTCTCTCTTTGTCTCTCTCTCTTCTCCCCGCACCTCCCTGCCCCCTCTCTTTCACTCCACCTCTCTCTTCCTTCTCTCCCTTCGCCCTCACTATGTCTCCACTCTCTCTCTCTCTCTCCCCCATCTCTACCCCCTCTCCCCTCTCCCTCTCCCTAGCCCCCTCTCAGCCCCCTCTCTCTCTCTCTCCCCTTTTCTCTCTCCCTCTCTCTCTCTCTCTCTCTCTCTCTCTATCTCCTTGCTCTCTCCTCCCCCCCTCTCTCTCCCCCTCTCTCTCTCCCTCTCACCCTGTCTACCTCTCTCTCTGTCTCTCTCTCCCATCTCTCTCTTCTTTCTCCCCCCCTCCCTCTCGATCTCCCCCCTCCCTCTCCCTCTCTCCCCCTCTATCTCTCTCACCCTCTCCCTCTCCCCTCTCAACCGCTCTCGCTCTCCCCTCTCCCTCTCCCCCCTCACTCTCCCCCTCTCACTCTCCCTCTCCTTGCTCTCTCTCTCTTCCCCCCCTCTCTCCCCCTCTCTCTCTCCTGCTCTCACCCTCTCTACCTCTCTCTGTCTCTTTCTCCCCATCCCTCCCTCTCTATTTCTCTCTACCCCTCTCTCTCTCTCTCTCTCTCTCCTCTCTCTCCCCTCTCTCCTCTCTCTCCTCTCTCTCTCTCCTCTCTCTCCTCTCTCCTCCCTCTCATCCTCTCTCTCTCCCCTCTCGCCCTCTCATCCTCTCTGTTTCTTTCTCCCCATCTCTCTCTCTCCCTCTCTATCCCCCCCTCTCTCCCTCTCCCCCCTCTCCCACTCCCCCTTCTCCCTCTCACCACCTCCCTTTCTCTATTTCCCTCTCTCTCCCCTTCTCACTCCCCCCTATCTCTCTCCTCCCTATCTTCCCTCTCTCTCTTTCTCTCTCTCTCCCCTCTCTCTCTCTTCCCCCCCTCTCTCTCTCTTACTCTCTCTCCCCTCTCTCTCTGCCTCTCTCTCTCGCTCCCTCTTTCCCCCATCTCTCTCTCTCTCTTTCTCTCTCCCCGCTCCCTCTCTCTTCCCTTCTCTCTCTGCCCCATTATCTCTCTCTCCCCAATCTCCATCTCTCTCGCTTCCCCTCTCTCTCTCCCCCCTCCCTCTCTCCCCCATTCTCTCCATCTCTCTCTCCCCCCTCGCTCTGCCCCTCTCTCTCCCTCTCTCCCCCTCTCCTCTCCCTTCTCCCACTCTCTACCCCTCCCTCTCTTCCTCTCCCCCTCTCCTCTCTCTCTCTCTCTCTCTCTCTCTCTCTCTCTCTCTCTCTCTCTTTCTCTCATCTCTCCCCCCTCCCTCTCTCTCTCACACTGTCTCCCCCTTCTCCCTCTCTCCCTCTCTCTCTCTTGCACTCTGTTCCCCTCTCTCCCCTCTCCCTCCTCTCTTCCTCTCCCCCTCTCCTCTCTCTCTCTCTCTCTCTCTCTCTCTCTCTCTCTCTCTCTCTCTTTCTCTCATCTCTCCCCCTCCCTCTCTCTCTCACACTGTCTCCCCCTCTCCCTCTCTCCCTCTCTCTCTCTTGCACTCTGTTCCCCTCTCTCCCCTCTCCCTCACCCCCTCTCTTTCCTCTCTCTCTCTCTCCCTCTCCCTCTCTCTCTCTCTCACTCCCCCTCTCTCTCTCTCTCTCTCTCTCTCTCTCCCCCCCTCTCTCTCTCTCTCTCTCTCTCCCCCTCTCTCTTTCTCTCTCTCTCTCCCCACCTCTCTGTCTCTCTCTCCCCATCTCTCTCTCCCCTCCCCCTCTCTCTTCCCCTCTCTCTTCCCTTCTCTCTCTGCCCCACTATATCTCTCTCCTCCACCATGAATAAGGGGGTGAGGTGTCAAATGGGATAGTCGAGGATGGAGTTAAAGGGAAAGAGAGTAAAGGGATGGTTAATGACCCCAGTATTAACAGGAAAGGAAACTCACAAAGGGATAGGAGAGTATGGTCAAGTGTAATAGGGATCGATGTGAAAGGTGAGATGCGTAAGGAATTAAAAGTATTGTATATGAATGCGCGAAGTATAAGAAGTAAAGTAGATGAGCTTGAGGCTCAGTTACAGGTTGGTAGGTATGACATTGTGGGGATTACTGAGACGTGGCTGCAGGAGGATCGGGCCTGGGAACATAATATTCAAGGTTATACATCCTATAGAAAGGACAGGCAGGTGGGCAGAGGAGGGGGGGGTAGCTCTGCTGGTGAGGGTGGGAATTCAGTCCCTTGCGAGGGAAGACATAGGGGCTGACGAGGTAGAGTCACTGTGGATTGAGTTGAGGAATTGTAAAGGCAAGAAGACACTAATTGGTGTTATTTACAGACCCCCAAATAGTAGCCCGGATGTAGGGTGTAAGTTGCAGCAGGATTAAAACTGGCATGTAAAAAAAGTAATGCCACTGTGGTGATGGGCGATTTCAATATGCAAGTAGACTGGGAAAATCAGGTTGGTTCAGGACCCCAAGAAAGAGAGTTTGTAGTATGCCTCCGAGATGGATTCTTAGAGCAGCTTGTAATGGAGCCGACCAGAGAAAAGGCAATTCTGGATTTAGTGTTGTCCAATGAACCAGATATGATAAGAGAACTCGAGGTAAAGGAACCGCTTGGAGGTAGTGATCATAATATGATTAGTTTTAACCTGCAATTTGAGAAGGAGAACGTTAAATCGGAAGTGTCAGTGATGCAGTTGAACAAAGGGGACTATGAAGGCATGAGAGGGGAGCTGGCCAAGGTAGTCTGGAAAGGGATCCTAGCAGGAATGATGGTGGAACTGCAATGGCAGGAATTTCTGGGCATAATCCGGGAGACGCAGGATCATTTCATTCCAAAAAGGAAGAAAGATTCTAAGGGGAGGAGGAGGCAACCGTGGCTGACAAGAGAAGTTAGGGATAGAATAAAACTAAAAGAAAAGATGTATAACACAGCAAAGAGAAGCCGGAAGCCAGAGGATTCGGAAACTTTCATAGAACAACAGAAGGAAACAAAACGGACAATACGGGCTGAAAAGATGACGTACGACACAAACAATCTCCCAGATGTACTGGAGGACAGAGGATCTCTCTATCTCCCCCCTCCCTCTCTCCCACTCCCCCCTCTCCCTCTCCCCACCTCCCTCTCTCTATCTCCCTCTCTCCCTCTCTCGCCCCTCTCCCTCTCCCTCTCATCCCCCTCCCTCTCTCCCCCTCTCTGTCCCAACTCTCTCTCCCTATCCTTGCTCTCTCTCTTCCCCTCCCTCTCACCTCCCCACTATCTCTCCCCCTCTCTCTCTCCCCTCTCTCCCTCTCACCCTCTCTACCTATCTCTATGCCTTTCTCCCCATCTCTCCCTCTCTCTCTCTCTCACCCCGCCTCTCTCTCTCCATCTCTTCCCCTCACCCCTTTGCCTCTCTCCCCCATTCTCTCTCTCTCCCCCCTCGCTCTGCCCCTATCCCGCTCTCCCTCTCCCTCTCCCTTTCTCCCACTCTGTACCTCTCTTTCTCCCCATCTCTCTCCCCCTCTCTAACCCCCCCCTCTTTCTCTCCCCCCTCAACCTCTCCCCTCTCTCTCTCACCCCCCTCTCTCTTGCCATCTCCCCCCCTCTCTCTCCATTTCTCCCCTCTCTCTCCCCATCTTTCGCTCTCTTTCTCCTGTCTCCCTCTCTCTCCGTCTCACCCTCTCTCTCTCTCCCCTTCTCCTCTCCATCCCCCTCGCCCCCTCCGACTCTCCCCTGTCCCTCTCTCTCCACCTCTCTTCTCCCCCTCTCTCTCCCTCTCTATATTCGCCCCTCATTCTCTCTCTCCTCTCTCTCTCTTCCCTCTCCATCTCTCCCTCTCTCTGTCTCTCTCCCAATCTCTCTCTTTCTCTTCCTCTCTCCCCCTCTATCTCTCCCCCTCTCTTTCTCTCTCTCATTCGCTATCTCTCTACGTCTCTCGGCCTCTCGTTACTCTCTCTCCCCATCTCTCTCTCTCTCTCTCCCCGTCTTTCACTCTCCCCCTTTCCCTCTCTCTCCCCCCCCTCTCTCCCCATCTCTCTCTCTCTGTCTCACCCTCTCACCCCTCTCTCCCCCCTCTCTCTATCTCTCTCTCCCGCTTTCCCTCTACCTTTCTCTCTCTGTCTCTCCCCGTCTCTCTCTCTTTCTCCCTCTCTCTCCCTTTTTTCTCCCCCTCTCTCTCCCCTCTCTCCCCCCCGCAATCTCTCTCTCCCCCCTATCCCTTGCTCCCCATCTCTTTCTCCCCCATCCTCCCTCTCTCGCCATCTCTCTCTCTCTCTCGCCCCCCTCTCTATCTACCCCCCTCTCTCTCTCCCTCTCTCTATCCCCCATTCTCTCTTCCCCCCTCTGTCTCTCCATATCCTTCTCACCTCTCTCTTTCTCTCACCCTCTCCCCCTTCTCCCCTTCCCTGTCCTCTCTACCTCCCTCTCTCCCTCTCTATTCTCTCTCCCTCTCGCTCTCTCTTTTTCTCCCTCTCCCCTCTATCTTCCTCTTTCTCCCTGACCCTCTCTCCCTCTCTCCACCTCTCCCCCTCTCCCCCTCTCTGCCCCATCTCTCGCTCCGTGTCTCTCTCTCGCCCTCTCTCTCTTCCCCCTCTTTCACTCTCCCCTCTCTCCCTCCCTCTCTCCCCCTCTCTCTCCCTCCCTCTCTCCCCTCTCCCCCCTCTCTCTCTCTCTCTCTCTCTCTCCCCTCTCTCTCCCTCCCTTTCTCCCCCTCTCACTCTCTCTCTCTCTCCCCTCTCTCCCGTCTCCCTCCCCTCTGTCCCCACTCTCTCCCTCTCCCTCTCTCTCTCTCTCTCTCCCTCCCTCTTTCTCCCCTCCCTGTCTCCTCCTCTCTCTCCCCCCATTCTCTCTCCCACTCCCATTCTGTCTCTCCCTGCCTCTCTCTCACTCATTCTCTCCCTCTCACTCTCTCTCTCTCTCTGTCCCTCCTTCTCTCTATATCTCTCTTCCTCTCTCTCTCCCCATCTCTCTCTGTCTCACCTGCTCTCTCTCCCTCTCTCTCTCTTTATCTCTCTCTCTCCCCCTTCCTCTCTCTCTCCCCATCTCTCTCTCTCTCTCTCTCCTCTTTCTTCTGTCGATCGCTCTCCCCCTTTCTCTCTCTCCCTCTCCCTCCTCCTCTCTCTACTCCTCACTCCCTCCTCTCTCTCCCTCTCTCTCTCTCTCCTTCTCTCTCTCTTGCTCTCCCCTCTCTCTCCCCCTCTCCCTCTCTACCCCTATCTCTTTCCGTCTCTCTACATCTCTTCCCCCCTCTCTCGCTCCCCATCTCTCTCTCTCTCTCTCTCTCCCTCCCTTCTCTCTCCCCCTCTCTCTTTCTCGCCAGTCCTGTTGAGATCGGCGGATCGGTGGCCCGATGTGTGTGCGTGGGTCTTTGTTAATGTGCCTGAGGGGTGATCACAGTGTGTGTGTATGTGTGTGAGAGAGAGAGAGAGAGAGAGTGAGACAGTGAGAGAGCCTGTTTGTCTGAGTCTGTGTGTCAGTGTGTGTCAGTGTGTCTGTGTGTGTGTGTCAGTGTGTGGGTCAGTGTGTGTGTGTGTCAGTGTGTGTGTGTGTCAGTGTGTGTGTGTGGGTCAGTGTGTGTGTGTGTCAGTGTGACATTTCTTTATTTTGACACAACAATGTGCCCAATATATAATGTGACCTCATGCTGAAATGTTTGGAGGTGCCTGCCCTAAAGAATGAGGACATCTCGGATGTCCTGGTATGGAAGCCCCTCATCTTGGGCGCAGATGCGGCGTAGACGGAGGAATTAGGAGTCGGGGATCGAGTCTTTGCAGGAAGCAGCGTGGCAAGAAGTGTAGTCGAGATAGTTGTGGGAGTCAGTGGGTTTGTAGATGTCAGCCTGTGATGGAGACTGTGATCTAGAAAGGGGAGGGAGGTGTTGAAGATGGTCCAAGTGAATTAGGGTGCAGGATGGCAATTGGTGGTGAAGTTAATGAAGTCCATGAGTTGTGGATGGGTGCAGGAGACGTCAATGTAACGGAGATAGAGGGCAGGGATAGGGCCAGTGTACGCCTGCAACAGGGATTGGTCAATGCCATCAAACTTTCATTGTTTTACTGTCAAATAATGACAGGTGTTTAAAGTGGCTCGTCAGAAACTATTATCACAAACAAAGCAGCAGTTGTAGTAAGGATGAGAAATGTGCAGAATAGTGAAGCAGAGAATTGTGCTGAATGATGTCACTGGTGTCAGAAGCACAAAAACATCGTGGATCCACTGATTTTATTCAAAACATCCTTGGAGCAACTCACGCTGAATCACTGAGCATTTACAAAGATGCAGGCAGCCCCTTTGTCCTGCTGTCATCCTCAGCAACTCCCAGCTCAGGATGTTATTTGACATCTGCACTTTGCTTTTCATTTGCCCATTTTAACAAACTAGTTATCACACTGGGTTAAAATAATTCTAAATAACTTATTGACGTGTACCTTGTTCATTGGGGGATATCAAAGACAGATTCCATCTCTCTTGAGTCTTTATCAGAATCATCTGGTGATTGATAACTCCCTCCTCCCACAATCTTTCACCAGACATGCCTGTAAATTATTTCATTTAACATCTCCGAGCAGCTCCATTAACACGGAAGCATTTA